>CAUYSK010114420.1:0-10172 GCA_963575035.1 Avahi laniger
AATTTTTTCTATATATTTTTAGTTGTCCGATTAATTTCTTTCTATTTTAGTAGAGACGGGGTCTCGCTCTTGCTCAGGCTGGTCTCGAACTCCTGAGCTCAAACGATCCACCCACCTTGGCCTCTCAGAGTGCTAGGATAACGGGTGTGAGCCACCGCGCCCAGCCAACAGCTTTCTTGAGATTGCATTTGTGCTGGGTTTCTGCCTGGTTCTGAACCGAAGAAACTTTTCCTGACATTTCCCCAGGAAGCGTTAATTCAGCACAGCATTCTCCGTACTTTCTCTGACTCTCCTTCCTTACCCAAGTCTCTGAAGGATCTAGACCTTGTGTAGTCGAACAGGGACGGGTAAGCAATAGCTTTGATAAAATGGTCTTGTAATGCTGCTTTGGAAACCAACGCATCCACTTCTGACCTGTCTTTGGAGAATAACACCCTTTCCTGGAGCTTAAAAAAGGATTTAGTCTGAAATACAACAAAATGTAAATACACTTCAAAGTATATATTCTTGGATCGCTGCCTTAGAAATTGCTTTATCATATCTTATTTTTTAAACTTCAGAGTTCTGGCATGGAAAAGAAAGGTTACGCAACCGTCCCAACCTCAAATGGCAGAAATTTCCCTCTCACCTGAGTAATTAGTATAGGTGACTGCTACTTCTCTACTGAAAATGACTCTAAAGCAAAAAAAAAAAAAAAAAAAACAAGAATATTACGTGTCAAAGAATATAAAAATTCTATGTTTTTAAAATGGTGAAATAAATATCACTAGTTTTCAACTTTGTTTCACTGATCATACACATATCCTTGTGAAAAACCTCTCAGTGGTTTCCACGGTCCTGATGATATCTGGACACTGAAGTCCAAACCCTCTTCTTCCTTCCCCAGCGCGGTCCCTCTTGCTCTCCAGGCTCCATTCCCATCAGCCTCCTTTCAATTTCCAAAATTTTCCAAGTGTTTTCCTGCCGTGGAACTTTCCACACATGCCCTTCTTTCTTCCTGGAATGTTTTTTCTTTCATTCTTTGCAAGGCAGTCTGCTTATCCTTCACACTCTAGTATAAATGTAAAATCAGAGAGACCTTTCCCGACCTTCCTATCTAAAGCAGACCACTGTCCCCACGACCACCACCAAAGTGAGTCTCTCTCACGGAGCCAAATTTTTGTTCTATAGCACTCATCGCAAACGATGTGTGTGTATCTGTGTGTGTGCGTGGGCGGGTGTGTGGGTGTGGATTGTGCGTCTTCCCCACTGGGCTTGAAGTCCCATGAGAACAGGGACTGTGGTTCTGCTGCATAAATGACGTGCCCAGGACCAGCACGGTACACAAAGCACATAGTGGCCATCGATAAACATCTGCTGGTTGAACAGAAGCTCTCTGTGACCTACAATGACCTTCCTGACATACTTGTCCAGCATATTTGAGGTCGGTCCTCATCTGGACTATTCTCTAGAACTTGTATCAATTAGCAAAATGAACACTTGAAAATATCTAGTAACTGACCTAGCAATACTCATATTCTGTGAAGTTAAATATTCCAAATTTAACATCTGTATCATAATACATTCTCCCGGACTGTACAATTACTAAGTATTATTTGTCAGTTCCCTAATTCATACGTTGGATTCATATCACCTATTTTGCGAATGAAAAATATCCGTGATTCAAAGACATTCCTTTACCAATAAATAGCGGTAAAACTAAGAATAAAACAGGCTTTGACCCCAGTCAAATTTCTGCATCATGGCAGCTGGCAAAGAAGATTGAAAACTCCTTGTGAAGGTTAAGTGGAGAGATTTCCAAATGTTATTGTTCAAAAGATAGCTTGTTTCATCTGTCTCTAGTTCTGCTCAGTTTTACTTTTCATGTTCAACTCAGATGCTGATAACATCTCTCAACTATAAGAACAATCAAATCAGATTAGATGAGAAACGTCTCCAAAAGTTACGAAGTCCCGCCGTAGGATATTAATATTTATATCTCTGTAATGTTTTTATCTGGTTATTAGCATAGTTATCATGAAATTTGGTCCCAAGTAGAATAAGGCAAGTAATAAACTTCTCCTCTCATCTCGTTTGAGGGAAATTATCTTTCCCAGGAAGTCAGACTGCCCATAAGAGATAATCTACTTCTAAGGAACGATTTATTGCCAAGAAGATACATTCTAAACGCTCAGCTTTCTATAGTATAATCTGACCTATTATTATTATTACTAAAAATAGAAAAGTCTCGTGGGATACAAAACAGAATTAGTATTGGTACAAGCCCACTTAAGAGGAACAATTATACTGACTTCATTTTCATACTGTTAATATTAATAGTGTGCTGCAAATGAACTGATAACCACCCACTCTTTAAAAACAGTAGAGCACTGAACTTCCGTTTCCTGCTTATGCACAAAAGGACATTTTCTTCGCCCAAAATGCTCATTCTTCTTCAGCTAGATATAATCTTTCCATGTGTGTTATTCTTCTTTTGGGGTAAAGCCAAAAAAGGAGAAGCTCTTGCATGTAGATTAAGAAAAACAAGAACAAAGAAGGAAGCCCAGGAGGTAATAGGTGAAATACCATCTTTTGGACCCAATTCTTTGGGTTCAGATAATCCCAAAGGAAAGATAAAATTCAACCAAAAAGATAAAACATGGTTCACCCTCAAAGCATTATGAGCCGAAGAGAAATTTTCTTCTAATTGTAGATACTTACTGCCTTAGTAAAAAATAAAAATTCATATATATACTACACATACACACATACAGTATTCATACTTTATAATTTCAAAAAAATTAAAATAACTTCTATCATTAATGCAGCAACCTAATTTCTTACTTGAAGATACAGATTAAAATTACTGTCTAAGTGACGATTTAATGGGGCTTACAGATATCCATGGATACAAGAACTTCCCTCTCCACCAAGCAGTAGCAGAGAACAACAGAAGCCCAGGTACGACAACCTAGAGTAGACACGGTGGAGGACTTCCTGGTTGTACACGTAGTAACACTCTGTAACGAAAATAAAAAAATGTCATCTCTTGTCCTTGGGACATTATGGAAAATAAAAACATTGTCTGCCCAAATAACTTTCTGAGCTTTCTGTGAATCCCTGAAGGTCTACATAAGTACGGATATTGTGTATGTAACATTAAAGGTTACATGTGCACTGTAATGGTTAATGTTACGTATCAACTTGGCTGGACCACAGTACCCGGCCAAACATTTTTCTGAATGTTTCTCTGAGTACGTGTGTTGGATGAGATTGACATTTCAATCAGTGGACCTTGAGTACAGCAGATTACCCTCCCTAAAGTGGGTGGGCCTCGTCCAATCAGTTGAAGGCCCTAACAGAACACAGACCGACCTCCCACAGCAGGACAGAGTTCTGCCAGCCCACCGCCTGCAGACTCAAACCGCGGCTCTTCCCTGAGCCTGCCATCCTCCCCCGGGAGATTCTGGACTCCCCGGGCCTTCACGATCGCGTGAGCCAATTCCCTAAAATAAATCTCTCTGTATACATATACATATCCTGTTGGTTCTGCTTTTCCAGAGAGCCCAGACTAACACATGCACACACAAACGAACCGATCCATCAATATCTATTTTAGATCTAGTTCTGCAACCGATTTCTGGACGTTACCGCCATGTAATATCACTCCAGCTTTACAAAGGTTTGAGGTCAAAACCGGTGGTCTCTGGAGAGTTCCGTGCTCTTACGTATTTATGAAGCCAGTCGGTGGGGACAAGATTTCATTTGTCCTTTGATTCTTTTTCACTGTATTTGGGTCAAAATCAGTTCATAGGGATCTAGTCTGGTCCAAATGATGGATGGTTCCTGAATCCTGGAAGGGAAGACTATGGATGTAGGGACAAAGTCGCTCTGTCGTGAGAACATTTTCCTTCTAGTTATTTCAGTAAATAGAGCAATAAGAGCGGCTGGAATTAAGGCAAAGGACAGCTCTACCACCGGTTAAGAGCCTTCAGTGTAGTTTCTATTGTCAAACAAAACGCCTTTGGCTAAATTCGTGCGAACTCACGTTACATTAGATGCATAAAAAGGAGCAAGAGAAAAATTGCAAGAGAAAGGAATAACAGTGGAGCCGGTTCTTTTTTTTTCTTTTTTTTTCCCCGCAGCGGTTACCTCCGAGAAAGCTGCGAGCACACTCTACCGAGCACGGCGGCCAGAACTCCCGGCCTCAAGGTCTCCGTGTCTCAGACGGTTTATCAGGAGAAAAATGATCGTGGCTGAAAACTGCACGGGTTTTTATTGTTAACGGGGGCAAGGAAAGGAACAGACCGACAGACCAGGAATAATAAAAACATCATTCTCGTTGTTACACAGCACAAATTACAGAGGAAACAAACTGCTAACTCCGGGTACGACGCTGCTTGAAATGAGAAGTTTTGCAGACGAAAGAAGGAGACCTGCCTCTTATCCCCGGAGCTCTCTGCAGCTGCCATTTTTGAGGCCAGCGGATTAATTTCAAGTGTCACCATCCGGGGAAAAGAAAGGGCGTGATAACTTGAAAACGGCTCTCGATGCCTCAGGACGCACACACGACCACCTTCAGTCCCCATTGACCGCGCGTGGAAATGCATCGGCTCGGAACGTAATGCAATCGGGCAAATACGTTTCCTTAAGTTTTCTTTATGTTGTTCCAGGCCTTCACATCCCACCAGTCACAAAACAATTCCGCTAACAAAGTCCCCGGCACTGAACCAAAATGCAAAGTCCTTTCTGATCCCAGGACCTTTGAACATTCCAGGCTCTGTCAGAAACACCCTCTCCCCGGCATTCGTGCCATTAGCTCTTTCTCATCCTTCCCGTCTCCAGGTAAATGAGCCTCCTCGAAAAGGAGGAACGTTCTCCGCGAATGATCTCCCTCCATCCCAGTGAAATGCCACATGGCTTCTCCACGTCACCTCCAGACTGATGTCTTCAAGGTAGCTGGGACGCCAGCTTTAGGGACACCAAGACATGTGTCCCAAGTGATGGCCGGGCGCAAACAAGACTGGCGGCGTAATTTGGGAAGCCCAGTGGAAAATGAAAACGAACGGCCCCTTGTTCGAAAATTACTCAGAATTTCGAGACTATCACGGCAGAACATTAAACCAAGCCTGGGGCCCTAGGTGAAGGCCATATCGTATCTGATGATCTAGTTGGCATCGCTCCTGCCGAATTCTGTTCATCGAGGCAGTCACGAAGGCCACCCAAACTCAAGAGGAAGGGAAATAACTCCACCTCTTGTTGGGGGTGACTATGATCCAAAAGAGCGTGTAGGCTTAGAAATATCGCTATGGACATTTCTGAAAATACTGAAAATATGGTCTATCACGTGTTTGCTATAAACAATTGGTTCACCTTTGGAGAACCAAAACACGTTAAACTTGGGAAGCTCACACTGAGTAGTAGCTAACACATATAGAAGAAACTTTCTGGCCGGGCGCGGTGGCTCACGCCTGTAATCCTAGCACTCTGGGAGGCCCAGGCGGGAGGACTGTTTGAGCTTAGGAGCTCGAGACCAGCCTGAGCAAGAGTGAGACTTCATCTCTACTATCAATAGAAAGAAATTAGCTGAACAACTAAAAATAGATAGAAAAAATTAGCCGGGCATGGTGGCACATTCCTGTAGTCCCAGCTACTCGGGAGGCTGAGGCAGGAGGATCTCTTGAGCCCAGGAGTTTGAGACCAGACAGGGCAATACAGCAAGACCCTGTGTCTACAAAAACAGAAACAAAACAAACAAAAACACAGGGATTTGACGCAGGTCTGATGTTAAGAGCCCTCATCACTTTCAAGTGTTGTTGAACCAAATTTCGCAAGGTAAGTCCTGATAGGACCCTTCCTCTGTTTCTTACCACCAGGTAGCTCTAGTACAGTGCACACTCAGTAAGTTGTCTTCATAGCTCAAATTTCCCTTTCTCTGATGAACTCCCATACCTCTGTGCTCCAGTGCACACGATCATACCAGTGCGTCCAGTGCCTTGGCTATAGGAGAAAAAGCTGGGCTGGAGTATCAGCCCTGGAATGGGTGGTAGGGAAAAGAGAAACAGAAGCAGGTAAAGATCCGTTGATTTGGTCTCTCTTCAAGATCCGGACCCGAAATAATAAAACTGGGCGCTGTAAGCAGCTCTATTTCCCATCTTGCAGGCTAAGGACAATAAAAAGCAGGTTTATCAAAAGATAAAAAAATAAATGGATAGAAAGCAGCAAGACATACAAGAAAAAGAGAGCGCTAACAATATTTACGTCAATTTTCTCAGTCTATTCCTGGGGACGGACTGCACCTCTGATCTTGAGATTCCCACATGGCGTTACGATGTACTTCCACATTTTGCTATTGTCGACTTAAGTGATTCTCCGTTATTTGCTAGCAAAATAACCCTAACACACACAGGTAAAATAACAGCTTTCCTCAGTGAACAGAGAGCAAAACTCCAGCCCATTAGGTATAATGGGCTTCCCAAATAAAAAATTAAAAATAAGGTCATAGTTCTTCACGGGCTCTGTTAACTATTGAGGCAAAACCAGGTTACCAGTTATTTTTAGGAAATAACTAAAAATGGAAAGATTCTATTTATAAACAGATGAAATAGATATCGCGTGATCACTATTGGGAATAAATAAAAAATACATAAATAAACAAAGAGCCGAGCCAATCCAAGGGGTTTTCATCTGCCTTCAGGATTTTAAAGCAACGACTTTCACCTCTGCAAAAGGGACTTTCCTCCAGTCTCTGCAGCTCATTGAGAGGGGAGGTGAGAAAACGAATTTTATGTCTAGACCTTAAACGTCTCCCAGTTTGGGCAAAGAAGAACATTTGGTGAGATCTGTTTCCTCCTCCCCTCCCCGGCACACTCCCCCTAATCCCGGTCCGTTCTCCAATTCTACATACATGTCGTGGTAGCTTTGGCATCCCGGGACAAGCATCCCAGCCCGCGTCCCCAGGTTCCGTGCAAGGTGGGTACCAAAAGAGCCGCCCTCCAGCCTGGAGCAGCCTGGCCCCCTCTCATGCTCCTCCACCCAGCCCGGGCCTCCACCTTCTTCTGCATTTGGAGAACCCCCTCCCGAGCCTGCTGCTGGGAGCGGAGGGGCTGGGAGGAGGGGCTCGGGTGCCGGCGAACAGCTGGGGCCCATCACTTCTCATCGCGGTCCCGGGGAGACGCGGTTGGCAGAGTGGTGCGCGGAGCCCGTCCCAGTTAACGACTTCCCCATTCTCCACCGTTATCCCCATCATTAGGAAATTAGGAGGACAGAAGGTATTTACTGCAAACCTGCCACCGCCCAAGGAGAGATAAATAGAAACTGATAAATGGGCTCTTCTGCTTCCCAGCGCCGGCGAATGCCACCCTGCCATTAATACCCAGTAATTGGCACGGCAGCAGGCGGCACGGCCGTACCTGCACCGCGCCTGGCCCCTCCATGTGTGCAAGCACAGTTACGTCCACGGTGAAGCTTCGCGGGACAGGCCGGTGGGAGGACACTAGGCAGTTTCTCCACAGCCATGACGCCAGCCTCCCGCGGCCGACCAGCGCTTAGCTCTTTGCTGCCCTGGACGCCGACTGCCATTGCTCACCTTTCTGCTGTCTTTGCATATCCCAGTTTCTTCCTTAAATGCACGCTCCTTTTTTTAAACAGCTCTCTTTCCTCTGTGCTCCTTGGGAGCAAAGGCATATGCATCGCCAGCGTATGAGTGACTGGAAACCACCTGGCTGACGGACGGCCTTCATCCACGTCGGGGCCACTGGTGACCGCCCGAAGCAGTTTGTCGCCGGTGGAGAGCCAAGCTGTCTGAGCAGTGTTTTCCAAGGAGACCGTGCATCTGTAGCATAGCCCTGGATAACTAAGAGGGAGAAAGGATGCGTCACGTCGAACGTATTCTCTGTGTGGTCACAGAGCAGACAGAAGGGTCATAACCTTGCTGCCTTTTCTCCAGGAAGACGCCATCCTCCATTCTCTGCTCGAAACACTCGGGGATCTCGACGGAGCAGGAGTCCCAGGACATCCTGAAAGAGTGCACGGAAAAGCAAGACCCACAAAGACGGCCGCCTCCGTCTGTTCTCCATCTGCTCGCACCGTGGCTGCAAGACGAACATTTGGTCTCGCTCCCCTGACCTATTTCTCCCCCAGTTAAACTCCAGCGTTTACTACGAAGACTTTATACTCGTTACTGCGGTGGGCAGACTGTCTCCCAGGATGAAACATGAAAGCAAAGACGAATTAATTTCTTAAAAGCACAGGATGGGTCTACGAAATGAAGCAAGCTCATCCTACACATGGCCCTACGGAAAAAAAAAAAAAAAAAGGCAGTTGCAAGAGGGGATGTGAGATTGGAAAGAGGCAATATCAGCAAAGTGATAAAAAGCAATAAAAAGACCAAGAAGAAAATGACATGACAACCTTATTACTGCTGTTCAGGAACCATAGCCTCTCTGTCAGAAAAACACCAGATCACCCATTTGAGAACTTCATAAAACTAAATGATCAATAGATTATAGCTCTGGCCCTCCTTCCACACGGCATAAAACAAATAATAGTATCTCCAATAAATATAACAAATAGGGCCATCCTTCCTATCTGCTGCAGACCCCGGACAGAACATGCTACAGGACTTTTTCATTTCAGGAGGCTGCCGAGAGCTTGCAAGGCTCCCAGTCAAGCACAGCCTCTCCAGTTGTCTTCCGAGCATCCACCTTTGAATACGGAATCTGGATATAGCCGGGCGGCCTTGCGTTCCTGGAGGCTTTCGTCCTGCAGAAATACCTGGGAGCGAACACTCTGCCGGTCAGCATCCTATTAACCAGGGCTCTCCACGCACTGACGGCAGCACACACCTCTGGTGTGATGATAAGTAGCTTTGCGGTGATGACCCCATGAGCGATCGACGTCAGTTCTGTCTGTTCCTCACCATCCCTGACTTCTGTCTGCCTTTCTGTTTGCACAAAGCCCTTTCTCACGATCTCCTCTAGTTCAGAGCAAAGCCTCGTTCAGGAGTCCAGAGAGGGCATCAGGATCCCTGTTGTGCGACTGCAGAAACTCAGACTCAGAAAGGGGAAGTGACTTCCTGGCTCACAAAACCAAGACCCAAGATCTTCTTGCTTGTCAGGGCGGCTGTGCCGTCCACTCCGGCAGGCACCGTCCACGCTGCGTTCTGTGCAAACAGCTCTGCCGGAGCTGGACGATGTCGCTGTCCTGAAAAGCAGCACAATACGGTGGAAATCGGAAGGGCTTTGGAACCGGGGACTTTGTTTTACCACCTACTAGCTGCGTTGCCCTAGATAATGTTTAAACTTTCGGCCGGGCGCGGTGGCTCACGCCTGTAATCCTAGCACTCTGGGAGGCCGAGGCGGGTGGATAGCTCAAGGTCAGGAGTTCGAGGCCAGCCTGAGCAAGAGTGAGATCTCCGTCTCTACTAAAAAATAGAAAGAAATGATCTGAACAACTAAAAAAAAAAATATATATATACATATATATATATATATATATATAGAAAAAATTAGCTGGGCATGGTGGCGCATGCCTGTAGTCTCAGCTACTCGGGAGGCTGAGGCAGGAGGATCGCTTGAGCCCAGGAGTTTGAGGTTGCTGTGAGCTAGGATGACACCACAGCACTCTAGCCTGGGTAACACAGTGAGACTATGTCTAAAAAAAAAAAAAAACTAAAAAAAAAAAAAAAAAGAAATGTGAGAAAATCAGCACCCTTATATAGCCTGTCTTTCTTTCCTATTTGGCCACCTATGCCATTATTTTTACATCATTGGGATTTAAAATATTTGTATGTTTTACTGTAACTACATTAAGATTCCTATGCTTCTAAGAATCAATTATAAAAATAAAAAGTTAAAAAATAGCATGTATTTTATTACGATTATAACTTTTTTTTTTTTTTTTTTTTTTGAGACAAAGTCTCAATTGCTTGCCTGGGGTGAGTGCCTTGGCGTCAGCCTAGCTCACAGCAACCTCAAACTCCTGGGCTCAAGCAATCCTTCTGCCTCAGCTGGGACTACAGGCATGTGCCACCATGCCCGGCTAATTTTTTTCTATATATATTTTTAGCTGTCCAATTAATTTCTTTCTATTTTTTGGTAGAGACGGGGTCTCGCTCTTGCTCAGGCTGGTCTCGAACTCCTGAGCTCAGAACGATCCGCCCACCTCGGCCTCCCAGAGTGCTAGGATTACAG
>CAUYSK010114421.1:0-67772 GCA_963575035.1 Avahi laniger
AATCTTCAACCTATAAGCCTAACTTTATGTTCAAACCCAACTGCACATTAATTCCTCTTTTAGGACTTAAAATAAATCTACCTTTCCCACCTCTTTGTCAATGCTCTGTAGTCTGTAACTGAAGACAAATGAGGATAAAAGCATGAGTCCAGGACACCTGAGACACATAGTTCATGACTATACTTCATTGTTTGTATCAGTGAAATGCCAAATGTTATACTACAAATGCATAGCTGGCAGGAAGACATGAGGAGGAGATCAGTCTGGGTGGGTCCTGCTTGTGAGAAATCAGAAGGTTTTAGTTACACTACTGTTAAAGGGGAAAGAGGAGGAGTAATGAGGGCAGGATATAGACTCAGAAACAAACTTTCTCTAGGATGTAATTTTCGTGAGGTTAGGGACAAATTCCTTTCTTGTAACCCAGACTCATGCAAGTGCTCTACGAAGAGTTTTCAAATCTTTAGCATTTTGTAATTGCATCATCTCAGTGGGACTTTTAGGTAATAGTAAAGGTTTGAATGATAAATTGGTAAATAAATGAATGAGTAAGTGAGTGGATTATAGAGCTCATTTGATCAAACATCTGTGTGTGTGTATGTGCGCGCGAGCACGCATGTGTAAAATTGTTCATGTCGAAACCTTCTTTAAGGTTCTTCAGACAAATTGTCACGTTACTGGCAATATTTTGGGATACCTATACAGTGTTTGGCCTTGGCTATCAGCAGATTGAACATTGAAGATTACAATTTTTACTTAGCAACTCATATATTGAAGTGAAGGGTATTTTACTGGGGGGAGGGTAAATTTAAATGACATGGCCTGTGAAGCAGTGTGAGTTAGGAGAAAGGCAGATATCTAAGCATCAGTCACTTTTGCTAGAAAGTGAGTCTATCTAAGCCAGAGTCCCTCACTTCCACGTGTGATATTATCTTCCTTCGTTTCCATTTCTAACGCCACAGGGCTGCTGAAGTTAGGAAAATATCATTTTCTATGTTAAAAAAAATGATGCTGACAGTTAGGAAGCAAAAAATCAAACATAATTTTAATGAACATGAAGACTAAGTGAAGAAAGTCTAGCTAGTGAGATTTCCTAGTAAGAAAAATAGTATTATATAAATTAAACAGAATGATGTCAAAAGTGGTGGTAACTGAGATCTCTAACATTAGCAAGTCTACTATATGCTCTTTACAAAAACAAGGAAATACATTTGTATTTTAGTAAATGCTTTAGGCCAGTGGTCCCCAAGCATTTTGGCACCAGGGACCGGTTTCATGAGAGACAATTTTTCCATGGATCCAGGGGCTGGGGGTGATGGTTTCAGGATGATTCAAGTGCATTACATTTATTGTGCACCTTATTTCTATTATTATGTCATTGTCACTTGCCACTCACTGATAGGGTTTTGATATGAGTCTGAAAGAAATTGGTTTATTATGGTCTCTGTGCAATCAAATCTCTCTGCTAATGATAATCTATATTTGCAGCTGCTCCCGAGTGCTAGCATCACCGCTTCAGCTCCACTCAGATCATTAGGCATTAGATTCTCATAAGGAGTGTGCAAACTGGATCCCTGACATGTGCAATTTACAGTATGGTTCGAGCTCCTATGAGAATTAATGCCACTGACAGGCAGTGGAGCTCAGGCAGTGATAGAAGAGATAAGGAGCGGCTGTAAATATAGATGAAGCTCCACTTGCTCACCAACTGATCACCTCCTTCTGGGCAGTCTGGTTCCTAACAGTCCATGGACCAGTACCAGTCCATATCCAGGAGCTGGGGAACACAGCTTTAGCCAATATAAAATTTTCTCATTCATTGAGTAGTAAGGTGTTAGTAAAGTTTAAAAGGTCATTATTTTGGATTACAAATTATTTTTAATGGAAATATGACTTAGGACTTTCTATAAGTGGTTATATATAATTATTATGTATGAAACCATACATAATAATGAAATCACATGCCTATGTCATCTATATATACATATATATACACACATATAATCACGAAGAACTCTCTTAACTTTTTGCTAAGATTTATTTCAAGTATTTAGAGATTTTCGAAGTCATGACATTTTCCCTTCATGATTGTCACAGCTTTGAATAAAGCTACTATTCTCCAAAATGTTTTCAAATGTAAGGACAGTGGCACCAGTATGTTCAGAATGAATTTAGGTAAGTTAATTAAGGATATTTTATCTCCATTGACATGTTTATTTATTCACCAAACACAAAACATTCACCTATGTCAGTTACTGAATCTCCATAGTCCTTGCATCTTTGAATATCAGAATTAAGAACAACTCATTTTGACAAAAATTTGTTTGCCACCCATAGCATACCAAACACTTTGCTAGGTGCCTGAAGTATAGCAATAATTTTTATGCTATGTCCTTTTATGGGCAATATTCTAAAAAACCATCAAATTGGAATGGTTGATGTTGATTCACTAAAGAGAAGACAAGCCAAAGTATTTCCTTTGTGAATCACTCTTATCCATCTGGGGTGGAGACACCTCATTCCACTAAATCTCATCTTCTTTGGCAAGCACATAAATGGGTATTCTCTCTCACCACTATGGACAGTGGCAACCACAAGTGGAGATTTGGAATGTCTAGGAGGACAGCTCATGCATGGTGGCTCTGAGGTCATTTAACTGAACCATGGAGATAGGGACACATATGTACATTTCCCCTAAAACACATCTTATGCATTTCATTAAAAATGGTGTATTGTTAATTTGAGAAGATTTGCTTCTATTTTTTATTTCCCATAGAAATACAATGCATACAATAAAATGGGAAAAAAATTGAGTTATCTAGATTTTGAACGCCACAGGTAGTAGACTGTATCATTGTTCCCATGTATGCTGCTTTCTCCTTAGAAGCTCATGCATCCATTTCTCTTGCTATGAGACTTGCACGGCCTCCCTGTGGGAGAAGCATACTTCCCACCTCACTGAGGCAGATTTGGCCACATGAGTTTTGATCAGTAAATGAATGAATTGTGTGCAGAGGTGACTTGTGTGTCATGTGAGCAGAAACTTTAAGAACTGCCACGTCATCACCATAGCCCAGATAGGAACTGCTCCTTCAGCCTGGATTCCAAAATGAATAAGATGGGGCAGAGCCATAGACTGGAGCAGAGTTGTAGCTGATCTGTGCTGACATTCACTGACACAAAATATGAGGGAGACTTATATAATAACTGTTGTAATCTACTGAAATTTAGATATTGTTCTTGTAGCATTACAAAGTGAAAGCTAAGCGATACCACATAATCAGAAGTTTCCATGTTATTAAAATAGTAATACCTAACTTCATTAGGTCATAGATATTATCATACCTACTTTATTTTAGTTCACTTTTAGTTAATCCTTTGTTCATCATCACTCTGCCAATAATTGTAGGAAGCCTAGTCTCCTCCTTTTGAGATCTTCATTTCAACCCCATTCGATTACTTTCGATTACTCAACAACCCTGGGCAGTATAATCTGTTCTGTACAAAGAAGACCAGTCTTCTAGACAGAGAAGGAAAGAAAAACACTAAAAATCTCCAATAAATTCACTAGCATCCATGTTTCCTTCACTGCCACATGATGTAGCTATTGAAGATTAGGTCTGCCCGGCCAAATGGATATTTGTCCACTGATGCCAAGTGTCATTTGTTGCCCTACGTCTCTACCATAGGCACATCAACTTTCTTTTATACCTACTTGCTCAGCCATCTTTTCTCAAAATGCAATCACATGCTGTGCTGGAAGTAACCATTCTTCTCTAACCCTTGGCCTCATATTGAATTTAGGCTAGAAGGCCACACACTCCTTGCTTCACAGGAAGTCTCCTCTGTGTCATGGTGACCTTTATAGCCAGGGGACCCCAATCCTCCATGGGAAGCTTCTCAAACATTGAGTCACAGAGACAGTTTCAGATTAGCCCTATGACCCACAAACAAATAGTTCTTTTATAGACATTCTGAAGCCCCTTGTAAATACTCTCATCCTTCATATAACTAAAAGGCAACTTGTGGGACTGTTCATAGGACAAACAGTGGCACCACCAAGATGAATGACTATGTCTCTGCATATATACTGATATATATGGAGGATTCCCTTAATTTAAAAAATGTACCTTCTCACATTAGTATATGTCATTCCTGTCCTATCATCACACCCATGCCACTGTTGCATCACTAATGTTTACCAGAATGCTGTATATTAGGTGCTTCATAAATATCAGTTGAATAAATGGAGAAATATTAATTATAGTAATCAATAAGATTATAATGGACTAGAATTTTTCTATTCTACATTTCCCCATATATAATGATCTTCCCTTATTTTCTACTTCTTTAAGTGCCCCTAACTCTTGAAACTAAATATCCGAAATTGTTGGGAGGGCATTTCAGAAACAGTGAAAGTTAGACTCAGTCTTAGAGTTTTCATAAAAATTCTCCAGACAAACTTTAATGTATGATGCAAATACAAGATAAAGATAAAATATACAAAAAATACTTATTCTATTTGTGTGAAGTCATTATGAAACTTGGAGTGTCCCTTCCTTATTCTATAATGTAAAAAATAAAAGTTTGATTTATTAATTCTGAATTATAACCATATAATAAAAGAATTTTAAAAATTTGTTATCCAGGTTTTCTTAGATGATAAAGCAAGTGAAGTGTCTTACAGTTTAAAAACATGTATTTCTGACTAATACACCATTAAAATCAATAGATAATCACTGAGTTTTCAAGTCTTTCTGCTTTGTAAGCAACACTATGAGAAAGGATGTATTTCAATCAGGAACTTTCTTTGCTCCAAATGAAATATCGTATATTATTGCATACATGATAAAAAAAGGTTCTTCAAAAATGTTTAAATTGTTATGATGATTTCATTTTATTCCATTACCTGAGCATTTTATTTATACTCACCATCCTGAATGAAAAATATGTAGCCAAAATTTCTGGATGAACTATAAGAAGCAAACAAACAATCATGAGGTGACATATGTACATTGTCACATGTGTAAAGTCCCTATTGTGGTTCATGTCAGGACACCTTAGGTGTTGATAAACCATTGTGTTTTTTTATTCGTTTTCCAAGGTTTATAGCACCTAGCTAATGATTTTCATGTGAGAAAATTAGGAATCCAACATCCACTCTTTAAGGGCTAATTGTGCAACATTTGACCAATAACATCAATTCTCTGGGCCTTTATTTTCATATGTATAAAATAAGGATAATAATATATAACTCAGGGTATTCTGTGTGAATCAGTGATAATATATTTGTATTAAGCATGATACTTAGATTGAAAGAAACAGAAAGCTTACATAAGTATAAAAACTTATTTCAGTTAATCAAACGACAATAAAAAAACACCATCAATGAAGTTATAGAAGTGGATTCAAATCATTACATTATCACTTTGTCCTCTGAACAACCTGCCTCTTTGCAGATGGGACTGTGTTCTGTCAAGATCATCATGCTCATGAATTTAAAACCAAGATTTCAGCCGGCTCAGAGCTGACATTCTCATAAATTTCAGGAATATAGCGCAAAGAAGTTCTGTCCAATTAACTCCAGTCATTGGAATTCTGGGAAAGAAACTTAATTGGTCCTACTTGGATCACATGCTCATTTTTGGACCAATCATCAGGTGTTAGGTGGATGGAATATTGTGATTGGCCCAGCGTTTGTGACGTGTCTAAACCTATGATAGGGAATGTGTGATCTGCAACCAAAAAGGGGGAGGTGGTGAGACAAACAAAAACAAAATAACTTCTTCATTATTGAAGGTACCTGACACAGTATCAACTAAATATTCAAAAATAATAAATGTAATATTAATAAAATTAATTTTAATTTCCTGGGTCAACCAATTAATTATCTTAATTATGGTCTATGGGCCGCTCCTGTATGTTCATGGTAGTAAGCCTGAGAGGAACCTGAGAAAAGAGAGCTGGATATGTTCACTCACACAACCTGTTCAGCACAGCATCCACTGCCACTAGGGTAGAGCTTGTCCTGCTGACAGCGGACCATGTGCAACATCTTTATTTCCAAAGGGAAGAGCGTTACTACTCTTTGAAATGTCAACATGTGGATTAGAAAATGAGAAATGTACAAACTAAAGACTCCACTGACCCTTTAATTCAAAGTAAACTGTAATCTGCTGGGGAATGCTGAGGTCATTCTGACACACCCAGCAGTAATGAAAAAATCATTCCTTTATCACATGCTAGCTGCGTGTCCATGGTTGAGTTATGAACTTGTCTGTGCCTCAGTTTTCTTAATGATTACATGGGAGTACCTAGATTTTCCTAAGTATTTTTGGTCAATCAAATGTAAATGACTTAAAAGAAAACTTGCAATTATTATTATTATTGTTGTTATTAGTAATAACATTGCCATCATAGATTTTTCCTGAATGAGAAATCTCAACTCCAATGTTTTGGCATCTATGTGCAAGGATTAATTGATTTTGAAGAAAATATTATTTGCCATATTCATGCCCTAGTGTAATAGTAAACATCGGGATGAGAAAACAGAATTGTAAACTAGTGAGTGATTGGAGTTCTTTTAAGTGTACACATGTCTGAGGTTGCTTAGGCAAAGTGTTTAGCTGTTTGAACTATGTTCTGTCTAGAGGTTTGACATGGTGTAGCCACAACCATTTTAACACTTTGGGAAAGTCAAAAAGAAAAGCCAAGGGATTATTTCAGGGTAAGTTTTATGATGTTCATTTTTTTTGCTGATTTGTCTGAAAACAAAAATAATAAATTAATGCAACCAACAGAGCTTAGATAGAAATGTCTGTAGTAAACACTCTGGTATCCCTTTCGGATCCACTTTAACCTGCTGATACACCCCAAGCCCATTCTGTGAGGGTCCACTGCTAATGGCTCACAGATGTCCCCTTCCCTGGAGAATGTGTTTCCCTGTCGTCCACTACTTTAGCTGGAGAGTTGTGCCCATCACCTGGGCACAATCCAAAGCCAATGACTGACTAATGTATTGATGGTATATAAAGGGCTATTACACTATGGCATGAATATGGCAAATAATACTTTCTTCAAAATCAATCACCTGGAGAGTTGTGCCCATCACCTGGGCACAATCCAAAGCCAATGACTAACTGACGTATTAATGGTGTATAAAGGGCTACCCTCTTGCCACAAACAAGCAACACAGCCAAGCAGTTAATGACTCAAAGACCTTCCTCTATGGACCTGGACAAAGCTGGACTCTATCTGAGACCACTTTCTTTCTCAGCACTTTCCCTCTCTCTAACCTGCTTTACTTCCTTCTTTATGAGCTTTTCTGCCAATGCATCACTTTCACAAAAATTAGGATCTCAGATTCAGCGTCTAGGGAACTCAGCCTGAGACAATGTTACAACAACCCGTGCTGTCAAAGAAACCTGGAGAATAATTTGAAAATATCAAGTTAATACTTATGAGGCACAATAAATCTCAGACATGCAGACTCCTAGGAAAGAAGACTCACAGAATTAATGTAGAAATCAATAAAGTGATGATAAGAAGCGAGATACTACCTCAAGCTGAGTATGGCATGCCCTGAAGCAAAATAGCACAGATTAGCAGTTTGCTGTTGGTTGGTATGTTGCTTGACTGGTTTGATTGATTGATTGCTTAAGAGATGTCCATCATTCATCACCTCTCCTTATTTGGGGAAATAACTCCTTATGTGAAGGGTACAGTTCCCCATCTGAAAATGCCTGTGCAGAAGGCGTGCAGTTCTTTCTCTGCCTGATCCAGAAACCAGGACTTGGTTACCAAATCAGTTCTTGATCAAGCAGCCCTCTAATTCAAGACTGTAATGCTTAAGTAAGTTACTAGTAAGGTATGACCAAGAGTTCATACATGACAGTTTCTGTGGGGTTCCTACAGTGGGAGCCAATGATAGTGCCTAGAGCTTCCAGCAGTGTCTGGGAGCAATGGCATCATGGCAATGAGCATCATGAAAGCATCACTTCTGCTGGCTGGATTCTATATTCTTCTGGTTTCTATCTACTCATCATGCATACTCCTCTATTTTCTCATCAATTGTATGAGCTCCCTATTTTTCCCAATAAAGTTCCTTTTCCCTTGTCAGAAACCAAGAAAACTTACTGATACAATACTTGACATAGATTTCCACAATGCCAACTTTTTATGAAGTTGGCAAATTATAAGGTTACAAGTATGAAGAGAAAAAAAGATTCATACAGATTAAGACAATTAATTGATTAGCAATAATAGGCTGACTTTGTCAACTTTTATTCTACTATTTTTTGCTGTCATGGTTGAAGTGTTCACTTGTTTGAACACCTATAATAAACTATACACAAGCAGAAACGAACAGTCAACACGGCCCTGTCTTCACGCATCATACAGTTTTACACATTTCAAGTAACTTAACAAATAAGTAAATGCATGTTCTCAGTTTCTGTTGTTATCAATACCAATATGGGACAGAATGATAAAGTGTTAACAGGAGAATCTAACTTAATTTTGGGAAGGGCTCTTAGGGGTGATCTAAGTTCCATGTTAGCTATGACTTAATGAGGAGATAAAACTTAGGCATTCAGAGGAAACAAGAGGATGAAGACCCTAAAGTGGGAAAGAGATTGGTGTTACCACAGTAAAGGAACCAGGAAAAGACCGATGTGACTTTCCCAGAGGTGGGGATGTCAATGGTACATAATGCGTCTATGGTGCTAGGCAAGAGTTTTGTAGGACCTTATATATTTTTCTTATGCTTTTGAGAAACAATTCTCTATAACTCTCCCTTAAAGAACCATATAAGTAGACTACTTTGAGTTAGGACTGTGGCTTCTGATAGAGCTGCATGTAAATTTGCGTGGGCAGGCTGTCTTGACAACCCAATAATGAGGGATGTAGAGAAAAAGTAATTTGGGCAGGTGTTGGTATTGGAGCCCTAGGAAGGGTGGAGCAGCAAGACAGAGCTTAGTCAGAGGGCAGGATCAAGAAACAGGGACTCCTCCCTTAGACCAGCAGGCGGGGAGGAGGTCATGAGGAGAAGACTGATTTGACGTGGTGAACTGGACAGGAAAAGGGGATCCGCCGGCCAAAACAGAGCTAAAGTCAGAAGAGGGAGAGAAGGCAAGACAGGAATGAAGACGGGAATGAAGCCAGGGCCTTAGGCAATGAAGAAATAAAATCCCTGGAGGGCAATGCCTTGCTATAGAGAGCTGCCCACTCCAGCGGTCTGCTGCATGGGAGCACCGGGCAGCTTCAGCCCACAGTGGGTTTCTGCAGCTTGAAAAGGGTTTATCTCTTCAGTAGGTAAGCTTCCCTGGTGGGTGGCTGATTTACTCCAGTCCCTAAATTCATTATTATAATGTTCTTCCTCTCTTCTTATATCTTATCTTTTCCTGCCTTATCTTATCTGATCATCTCAGCCAGGGTTTTCACAGCAGAAAATCACACACACACACACACACACACACACAACTGAAAATCTGAGACACTGAGAATTGTCGACATATCTCAGGCCACCAACCACTCTGCCAGAAACTTACAGAAAATAGAAACAAAGTATTGGAGAAAGATGAATTTTATGAAAAAATTAAAGTGTCTCAGTTTTCTGTTTAATTCCACTGTCTACCTCCCTGTTAATGAGATGTGCCAAGCTGGGAAATTCAAAGCCTTCATTGTCTTTGTATCAGAGAGATACAGGGTCATGCGAAGAATAACAATTGCTAACAAAATAAAGATTCTAGGAAAAAAATAAACGAGTGTATTTGGGGATAAATATGAAAATAGGCTTATCAGTGGGTTAAAATTGGAAAACAATTAGAGAAAGTAAACAATTTGTGAGAACTGAATTAAGAAAAACAATGATATTAATTGTAAACTCAGTGTCAGAGAAAATGTGTTGGCACTGTGAACTAATTGGATTGTAGACTCTAATCTCCCTAGGGAAGGGGTGGACTCTTCAGCACATTAGAGGCAAAATTCTCACTGGCAGGAGTTGGGGTAAAATGACCTAATAGGTCTTTTCCAACTCTGATTTCTATCATTTGGCTAGGGAATCCTAGCCAGAAGTTGCACAATTAAGCATCTCTGTGGAAAAAAATAAACACAGAACTATCAGATAATACATATGCACCCTCATCCCCCAAAATACGTAAAAGCAACAATCACACAACCAATAAAGCCACAGGATCCAGCCCAGAACAGCCCAGAAGAATAATTCTTGGCATGGACCATGGATAAATAGATGCTTTCATTCCCCTCGTTTTCTTAATCCTCAAATCTGAATGGACCGGGGTGGCAGGTTTTCAGGGGTGCTGGAAGGCAGGGGCTTTGCATAATCTCCCCCTGAAGGTTTGCTCTGTTTGGAAGAGGTTATCCTTTGAAGATGACTGGATAGGATCCAGCAAGTTTTTTCCTACTCCCACAATCTTTTGCCCACTTTCCTTCAACCCTTCCACTTGGCTCTACCCATCTCTGGGAAAATGGGAAAATTATAACAAACCTCAGATCCTTTCTTGGAGAATTGTGAGTGGAGCATTATATCCTAATAGCCTGCTGGCAAATCCAAACCCCATTCAAAGAAAATCCACTTTGAAAACAGTCCGTAGAGATGTGGACATTCCTGGGAAAACACATCTTCTCTTCTTACTCTTTGTTTTCTCCTTTTATCTGAGGGCTTAAGTTTTCTAGTTTCATGGTTTGATTTAGGGCTTCTGTTTTTCTGTTTTTCACCAGCGTATGCAGAGCAGAATATATTATGCAGAAGTGCCTGTGACTATTTTGCCTGGAACAAGAGTATCACTCAGGCAAACCGGTGAAATTAGGAGAAGAATAGCTTAGTGGTTTGTAGTTGGAGAGCTAGCAACACCGAGTACCAACCCCACTTCTGAGTCTTTGCTTCCTCTCATTCTTGCCTTTATAAATGCCTATTTTGGGATTTTATCTCTGAATCATTGAAGTTAGGCAATCACACACATACAAAAAAAAAAAAACTGGCATGGATAGGTCTTACTTTGTATTTTCTCAAGAGAATGCTAACAGCTGCAACCTTTTGGATAAATAATGTTCATATTCCAGCCATGAATGAACTTTTTTCAGCCCACGGAGTCATAATTACATTTTAACGTTTACCCCTGTCTGGCTTGCTTCTGTTATTCCTTCTAGCTCTGCTCAGCTCCTCAGTAGACATCAAAGAGGGACAAAATTCTGTGTAAAACTGCTTAAGGGCAGTCCCAACTCCACAAGGAGGTTTTGCACCTATATTGATAAACCAAGGGAAGGTCCAGCACAACAAAAAATCTGACTCTTCTTCTCCTTCCATATCTTTCTTCTGGGGGAGGGAGGTATTTCTCACATTTTCTATTATTAGCATGTATAACTTAATTTAGTCATTTTCACTCAACAAATAGTTTTGAGCAGCTATTATTCACCAGGTGAACTAGACACTGAAAACACAACATTGAAATAAAACAAAAATAAGATGACAGGTTTTAAAAAGAGAAATAAAATAAACTTAACAATTATATATAAAAATATGAAAATAAGTTTATCAAGAAATAAAGAAGATTGAATTTATGTAACCAAAACATTGGAACCCCCATAATATTCTGAAATAAAAAAAAAAAAGAAATGAAAAGAAAAAAGCATGGGGATGGAGGAAGGGAAACAAAGGAGAACATGGTTTTTTGAAGTCATTTAGTTCTTATTTGCAAAAGACCCCAAAATTAAAACTTACAGTGTTGATTTTATTTCTTTTAGAAAACTAAGTATCTTTCTACTTCAACTACTAGCTAATTTACATAAACCAAACTTTTTTTCTAAAATAATCTCATGGCAATGATTATTTTTATTTTTATAAATGAGTTTCTCCAGTTACATCATACATACGTTCCAGTGCACGTTATCTCTTCTTTCTTAAAAGAAAATATGAATTCAATGAATAAAGACCAAGCATTTATCATTTTAAATGGAGTGTTATGGAAAATCCTAACTCCTTCAGGGAGTCTCTCCTACCATTATCGCTGGTTATGTTTGACTTAGTCCATCTCTACCTAATGATCACATACACACTAAGGACAAAAACTCATTCATGTGAAATAGGCATAACCATATTTTCGGGAAGTTATATTTTAAAGAAAAAAAACCATGTTAATCATGAGAGTCTTTTTTAAACAAAGAACTGTTCAGTCTAAGAATCTTCTTTTTGTATCATATTAGAGCCTAAAATTGGAAATCATGTGTATGTGGCCTACCATCTGAGTTTACTTTTAATAAGTTAGGTTACCAGATTTGGTTGCAATATTCAAAATAAATTTAAAATGGTGAATGAAATTAATTTTGAATCATTGATTTTATTTTCACATCACTTTCCCAAAACATGAAAGTTAGCAGTGGTGGGTTTTAAGAATATTTTAAGAGTCAAATGTTTCTGAGAAGTTGAAACAAATTAAAAATTTTGTCCCTAAATTGCTGCCTTCAAATTGACATTTGAAGAAAATATTTAAACCTGGCATACTAATGTTCAAACGAATTCTAAGTTATATCATCTATTGAACTGTTATAGTCAACCAATGCTCAAGGAAGATTTAACAAAGGTCAACTTAATTAAGCCACTCATAAAAGAATCTTCTTTAAATATTTTTTTCTGAAATATATAGCCAGGACAGTTCTATATCAGAATATTTTGATATAAGTTATTTTGGTGAATTTCACTCCAGGAAACAAACATAAAATTTTCTACTTTTTTCTTTTTCTTTCCTTTTTGCTTTTAAATCTGTAGTTGGTAAAATATAATGTCACAAAACATTGTGATTTAATTCTATACCCTCAAAATAATATATATGCCTATTAATTGCTTATATATTTATTACTTATTTGGTAGCCTTAGAACTATATCACATGACTCACTTCTCAAAAAGTCATGAAAATGGAAAAATAACACAAAGAGAGAAAAAAATCATATACTGCATATTTTTAAAACTCAAAATCCATCCTGTTTATGATATTAAATGTGATTCCCATAGGTTTTAGCAAGTGAGCCAAAACTTACTATATTTAAGAATAAGCCATAAATCACAACTCTGATATTTAATTTGACATAGTGACAGCCTAGCTGGTGATTAATTTATTAAAATTTTAACAACTCATTCATTCCAAGGTGTTATTGAGCAAATTAGTCTGAAATCTTTAAACCAAATTTCCTCATTTGGTTAAAGTCTCTGCTTCATTTTTTCACAGGCCAAACCAATGAAATAAAATGCAAAGAAAAAGATTACTTGAGTTACGGGACCATTTGAAAGACGAGACTATACTAACTATCCTTTATCTAACATCCATATAGCATAAAAGTAAGAAAATCTAGATTTTTTCATTGTTGGCTAAAAGGAGGTTAAATGACCCTGCAGAAATCATAGTGTAATTTATATTTTTATCCCCATCTTATGTTTTTAATACGACCCTGGTCACGTGGGCTGTGTTCATGCCAGTATCTAATCTGAAAGCTGTCTCTGAAGCAAAGCCTTTTCAGAAGCATTCTGATTCACCATCCCTCTGTTGGTGCTAACACCACATTGTCAGTCCTTAAGATCTTGTAGCTGTCCTGATTGAGCCTGGGTCTCCATTTTCCAAGGGGAGTTTTGAATGAACCATAGTCTATCTTTCTATTGGATGAGTCTGTAAACCTTGGTGGGCTGGGTGGGTCCTAAAAGAAAAGAGGATGTTTTCTTTTTCCACTGTTTAAACCCCCTGTGAGTAATTCCCCACAGCTGTACATAAACACCCCCTTTCTGAGTGAGGGGAAAGAAGTCTCAGAACAGAACAGCTCTCTCTGTTTATCAAATTAAAACAAATCATGGCAACAGCTTCTTGCTTTAACCAAAGGGAGTCTCCTGGTCCTGATGTGTTTGTAGGGGCCTTAATTGTACTCTGGGGCTTCAGGCTAAAATAGAATTATCCTGAGTTCTCCTTTAAAGAGGAAAAAGGATAAAGAAAAGAGACAAGTTTTAAATCACTGTGTGTAAGCAAACTTGGATTCTTTTGCAGCTATTATAAGATCGTTCAACAATTAAATAGCTAGAATTATAACCCCAAACAATGTTTGAATGGGCTGACTGCCTAATCAGTGAAGCTGTATTTGCACAGCAGACTAAGCATATTATTGTTAAAATAAATGTTATTGAAAAAACAGCTCTAGAGAATACATGTCTGCCTACGGAGAGATGGTTATTTTCAAATATGCCAAGAAATTCAGCGTCCACCATATAGTGGGTGTAAAATGACACCTGTAGGATGGAATAGAAAACATTCAGTGTTGCATGCAAATAACCACTTGCTGTTAGAAGTTTTAAGACACCACCACACAGAATTTTCTAGTTTTTAAAACCATTTGTTCTTTCAGTCCAATCTGGCAGAGATGCTGAAACAAAGGATAAGTGATTTTGTAAGGTCATACACTAGTGGTAGACTATAAAATCACAGACTTATCTGCATAACCCTATCCCAGTCCTTGAAATTACAGTAATTGATTTAATTGTCTGACTTTACTCATAGATTGTAAGATCCTTAAGACCGATTTATTTCTGAACATCCGCAGCCTAGCACACTACCTAGCTAGGGTGTGCGTATGTGTGTGTGCATCTGTGTGTACTTGGGGTAGAACACATGAATGGTGATGTAGGTGAGAGCCATAGTAAGTAATCATTGGTATCATCTTCATTTTTATGAAGTAGTAATTAATACTAATCCTGCATATTTAAACCTATGTCAATTTTGGAAGATTCTTCCCCAGAAGTTTCTAGTCTCTGAAAGATTACATTTGCAAATGGGGAGGGAGGGAGAAGAAAAAAATAATTTATAATATTACAATTCTCGAAGCTTTTTGTTTCCACTTTTTTCAACAACTTTAACTGATTTTAAAAACTTTATTTTTTTACTTTAGTGTTCCTCAAACTTACCTGATCTCAAGAATTACCTGGAGTGCTTCTTAAACAGTTTCTCTGGCCTCAGCCTGGCCTAAGGAATCAGAACAGAATCTTTGGGCAGAGGGATGTATGATGGAAATAAGTTGGAAAATCATCCTGCTAAATAATTTCTGGCTAACCAAGGATATCAGGCAGGTCTTTGTTATCTAAGATAAATCCCACTGCTTCCATAAAGTCAACTGTATAACTCTAATTCACCAAATTTATAATTTGCACCTCTCTCATGTTATTTATTTTCTCATTATCTTTTAACAGTATCATAAGCTTCTAATGGAAAAGAATTGAGACATATATTTTTTCTACAATTAATCAATACTTATTAGATAGCAGCTATGACCTGACATAGGCATAGGATGGAGTAATGGTGAATAAGGCCTGGTTTCTGTACAATTACAGTTTGACAAGTAATGTTTACATACAATGCTGTTACTGCTTATTTTCTACAGGGTCTATCATAGTGCATCTCATCTAATAAGTGCTTGAAATCCACTTGTTGAGCAAATGAATAAATTAATAAATAAATAAATGATTTCAGACTTGAATGTGTAATGCCCCAAAATTATGATCCAATGAGATTCGCATTTTGGCATTGTTTCCTGGAATTAAAAAGTGATTCTGAAAATAATAACCACAGTGGCAACTGAAAGTGCCTCCTACCTTACAGCTGACAAAGACTATTCACTTGCATCATCTCATCTTTTCTTTTTGTTAACCTGTTGAGACAGAAAGTGCAAGTGTTATCATAGCTTCATATTAGAGATGAGTAAACCATCTCTCAACAGGCTTAATTAAACTATTAGAGTCAGCTCTTAAAACTAAATTAAAATTTTTGCTGATGCAGAGTTGACCTTGACATGCAGGATTCAACAGTTATAGAGAAAACCCAAAAGCTGAGTTTAGAAGATAAAACTAAGGAGACAGAGTTCACTACTTACTAAATGGATTACCATTTTAAGCCGCTTAACCATGTTGACCCCATTTTCTCATTTATAGAGTAGGGTTGATAACTTCAACATCATAGGATTGTTGTAAACATTAAAAGAGCTGTTAGAATGCTTTTTAAATTTTATATGAGAATTTTGTTTAAGCTGTAAGCCAGGAAGGATGTCTTCATTTTTGTATAGGTACTTCTGCCTAATAAATAGGTGCTCCCTGTAATTTATCAGAGGTAGGGCGGGTGGGTGGTTTAACCACAAGTGCTGGAGTTGCACTGACTGTATTTTCTCCCAGCAGCACCAATTACCAGCGGTGCGACTTGGCAAGTTGTTCAATCTGGCTGTGCCTCAATGGCTTCATCTATCAAATGGATATTAAAAATACTGTCTATGATATAGACTACTTGAAAGAAATGATTGGTACTTACATACGTAAAGACAATGTCTGATACATAGTAAGCATTTAACAGATGGTGTTTTGTTTTGTTTAGTTTTGTTTTTGATGGATAGAGCAGGAACTATGAGCTGGAACTCCTCTTAAGGTTTATTTCCAATTGCATTTTGATAATAATGTATTTAGTACCTATAACATGCTAGCCACTGCTTTGGTTATGGGCAAATATTCATGAACAAAACTACACTTATCTTTTTATTTTTCTGTGCTGTGGAAATAAGAGGGAGAGTGAACTTTCTCCTCTCTTGGGGCTTCAGAGGGCACAACTTAGTACATAGAGGTAGGAAAAGAAGGGAAGCCCTTGTCAGCTGTGGAGTGCTGTGATTAACCTCTGGAAACTCAGAGATCAACCTGGCCAGGCCTCAACCATGACAGTTCACATAGGTTAGAAGTTCACTTTTCCTTAATTGATCCCAGACTCTCGCTATGGACAGTCTTCGTTGGTGGCAGGCTTGCCAAGCAGGCTGCCCTAGGTGTCACATCAGATAACAATGAGTTCATTTTCCCCTGGGCATGCTCAAGAAACTGTACTCACTCAAGCTGCTTTTATTCTTCCTGGAGAAGTTTTCCCTCATTCATCAAATGACAAATCTAATACATCCACATTTGCCTAACTTGTTTATCTCGGGATGGTGCAGCCAGCCTGTGCAAGTTACTGGCCTTTTAAGGGGCAAAAGAGTCTATCTGGAAGTTGGACAGAGTCCGCAGTGTTATTAAAATGTATGAAATGGCCCAGAAAAATATCTCTTCTTACCTAATAAGGGCACGAGAGGCATCAAGGCAGATAAAAGGCATTAAGTAATATGTTTCCTAATTAAACCTTTTATTTGAGAAAATTATAGACTCACATGCAATTGGAAGAAATAATAAGAGAGATCCCATGTACCTTTACCTAGCATTCCCCCATGGGATGTCTTGCAACACTATAGCACAATATTACAACCAGGAAATTGACATTGATGAAATCTACCAATTTTATTCAGATTTGTATCATTTTTATCTGCACTCACTTGTGTCTGTTTATATATATATATATGTGTATGTGTGCGTGTGTACATTTAGTTCTATCCAATTTTGTCACAAGTGTAGACTCTTGTGCTCACCACTACCATCAAGATACACAATTATTCTATCATTATCACCACGGGATCCCTTATGTCGACATTCTATAGCCACACCTCCCTCCCTCCCCTATTCCCACATAAATGCCATCCCTAACCCTGGCAACCACTGATCTGTTCTTTATTTCTACAATTTTGTTATTTAAATAATGTTATATAAATATAATCACACAGTAACTTTAAATTACCTGAAAACATAAATAAGTATCAGAGACTATTGCTAATATTATTTATGGTAATTTTACAACAACAATTAAAACAAAAATTACATGTTATTTTTTAAAACAACCATATTTTTAGACAATTATAATTTTTCATAAGCAGTAGGTTTGTGGGATTTTTGGTGGGCTCATTAAAGGGGAAATGATATTAAACAGTAGCTAGGGAGAGATCGAATTTACTGACATATTTTCCTATGGGAAAAGGTCTTGTTTTGAAAAGCCACTGCCAGGGAGAAGACTGGAATCTATAAAACAGATCTTCTCACTTTTTCTAGAAGTTTGTCATTAGCCTTACAAAGATAACCCGGTAGCTTTCCCCAAAGAGAGATAAAAGTATTTAAAGTGTGGTACATTTGACTCTGAGTTCAAAGTTGGTGTTTAAAGAAGACTAGATCTAACAAAAATCTTTTCACAGTAAATCTGAGTCAGGACTCTCTGAGAAAAAAGATCGAAACAATTTTTCTGACAATACAGGCAAATTAACACATCAAGCAAAAACTAATTATAATGTTAATATATTAAATATTTAGGATATGGGATATTTATTTATGGCATGGTATAATAAACTGTGCTAAGTATATTACATAAAATATTTTGTTTAATCCTCATGATAAATTTGTATGATTAGGTTCTTTTATTTCATTTTATTGATAAGAATA
This sequence comes from Avahi laniger, assembly GCA_963575035.1. Taxonomy (NCBI): domain Eukaryota; kingdom Metazoa; phylum Chordata; class Mammalia; order Primates; family Indriidae; genus Avahi; species Avahi laniger. Next base: position 18,372 of record CAUYSK010114421.1, read on the forward strand.
TTGATGCTCTAAGAGATTAAATAGCTCTCTCAAAGTCCCATACTTAGTGAATGGCACATCTGGAATTCAAACCAAGTCTATCCAGCTACAAAGCCTATACTTCTCTTTGGAGAGGAGGCATTTGACTTATTCTGTTTTTGTTTTTCTCCCCAGAATTTTTATTTTAATAAAATTTAAACTAACAGAAAAGTCTCAAGAACAGTACCAGAAACACCAATATACCTTTACTTAGGTTTGTCAATGGTTAAAAATTTACTGCATTTGATTTTTGTTGAAAATAATTGCTTCAGTAATAGTCTTTGTAGACATGTTTCTTTAGCCTGGGCTTTAAAGATTTGGTTTTCACGTCTCTGTGGTCTCTTTTGTTCTAGAATGATATCTAAAGCCCACGTTCTCATCCACTGAAGAGTACCACATCCCTGTAGCACGAATCTAATGATGAAGGTGAATTAAAAACATTCTGAAGCAGGCAATTCTTCCCCACCTCTTCCTAACATGATGAAACAAATTCCCAATTTCCCCTTTCACCACAACAGATAATGCAACTAACTTGGCATAGTGTTACTTGCTTTAAGTGAGATTTCTCTGCTTTGCTGTAAATTCAGATGATAAAATATAGGCATGAGTTTTACTTTACCTGAGTATATAGCTAAATTTCTTGTAGCTTGTAGAATTTTCAAAGAGCCCCCATAATACACATTTCAATTTGTCATACTTTGTGTAATAACCAAGAGTGAACTGCGAAGAATACCTAGGACTTGTAAGTATTCTGACTTTGGAATAGGAGAATTTGGGTTTGAATCCCAGATCCAATGTTCTCTAGATATGTGATATTAATTAACCTTCACTTTAGACGTCTAGTATCACCATTTGAAAGATGGGTACCCTCACGGACCTTACAATGTTTTTATATGAATGAGACATAACTGATGGCAATTGGCATAATGCCTGGCACTAGCAGGCACTCAATAAGTATAAATTATTCAGATGTATGCAAGTTAAAATGATGGGATCTCTCAGAATACATAGCTCATGCCACATTCATGTCTATACTTCTCTTCTTCAATTAGTTCTCTTTATTTCCCTGAAGAAAATTAAGTTTTAACAATCCTCCATGGCTTCTATGTTCTTATCTGTTGTCTTTCAGGAATTGTTAAATGTAGAGTCTACTGAGAGAATCAGCATCAAACACAAGGATTTTCCCCTTCATTTCCATGTTGGATTACCACTAGAATTATGGCTCATCAGGCATCCCAGTGTGTGGTTAGAAAGTAGTCTTTTGGGTTGGCCACAAGTTGATTTTCTCATTTTGTGGTGTGCTCTGGTTGATTGTGTGCCATGTTCACTCTTAGGAAAACTATGTCAATAGTCTGTATTTTACTGTGAGTTTTTGAGATCGTTTCCTCCTTCTCACTCTTTCTGTCTCACTCATGATAGTCATGTTTATCATGATTTCATTTATCCTTGATTTATTTAAGAATTTTATGAAGCCTCATTCCAATCATTATGCAAGGAACTTCAGATATTGTGATGGTTAATTTTATGTATCAACTTGATTAGGTGACCAGATGTCTAGGTATTTGGACAAACATTATTTTGAATGTTCCTGTATGCTATTTTGGATGAGATTAACATTTATATTGGTAGACTGAGTAAAGCAGATGACCCTCCCTATTGTGGGTGGGCCTCATCCAATCAATTGAAAGCCCAAGTAGAAAAAAACATTCAGACCCTTCCCAAAGTAAAAGAGAATTACTCCTCCCTGCCTGCCTTCAAATTGTGATATCAGTTTTTTTCTTGCCTTTGCATTTAAACTGAAACATTGGTTCTTTCAAGGGCTTAAGCATGCCAGCCTTGGAACTGGAACTACAACCTTGGCTCTCCTGGGTACCAGCATGCCGACTCACCCTAAAGATCTTGCGACTTGTCAGCCCCCATAATCACATAAGACAATTCTTTGTAATAAAGCTGTTTTCACTATTGGCTCTGTTTCTCTGGAGAACCCCGGTTAATACAGATATTTTATCTCATTTAATCTTCACAATAACTCTCTGAGCTCATTACTCTTGGATCTCCCTAAACTTTGAGGACCATGGATTTCAGCTGCTTACCCAAGATTACTCAACTGATAAAAGTCCACTGTGTTGCTTGGAATTGTCTGATTTCAGTGTCCATGCTCTGTGTAAAGGAAGGTAAGTAGGCAGGCATTATTACAAGCATCTATAATTCCATAGCACCGAGTCAGGTGAACTCTCGGTACTTACACACCATGTCACTGAGGAGGTGCATTAATATTGAGAAATAGCCAAGGAATCATAGACTTTGATTTAGCAGCAAAATGTATGAAATCAATTGTCGGCATTTATTTGCTGTCCACTGAATCACACAACGTTCAACATGCTACTCACTTCAGCACATCAGCCTTCAATTATCACAAGGGTATGAATTTTTAATGTTTATAATCATTTTAAATTACTTTAGAAAAATGTATTGTTTACATTTTTTACAGTGTTTAGACTCCCAAGCCTTTAGTCTATTTACAACTCCATTCTATTTTTCTTTGCCTGGAAAACTACTACTTGTCTTTTAAAGCATTTACTACCTAAATCTAGATGTATTCTAGACCAATTAAATCTAGGATCTGCTCACTTTAACACATTTATTAGGCAACTTATGACAATGATCGCAATTATGTTCTCCCTTTCCCCAATTAGATTGTGAATTTCTTGAGAGCAAGCTGGGCACACTGTGGGTGCTCAATTGAGACAGTGAAAAAAAATGCTTTTTTATTCAACAAATAATTATTGAGCATATATGTTATGCATAGGATTTTTAGATTTCAGTAACAGGAAAAAGGCAAAATAACTCACAATTCAGACACGTGTAGTATATGAATATAGACACATACACATAGCAAAATCGACATGCAACGTATAGACACATACAACATTTTACTGAACTTTACTGAAGCAGCAAATTTTTTTTAGAAAGGTTATTTGCCAAATGGCATATATTTGATTAGCAGAGTTAGCTGAGATTAAATAAGCCAAGATTGTTTTAAGACAGATTTGAGCAGAACATATATGTTTTATGCTAAGTAGCATTCATCAAAACCAATAAATGTTGCCATATTTACAAACAGCCAACAGATTTTATGTGTTCTATATGTCTCCTTTGAAATTATTAAAGACACTCTAAGTACTCTTGGCTTCATTTGTTAAATATGCAGGCTATTATAAATAAACCATAATCAATTTCCATGGATCTATAATATATCAATATACTATAAGGTGAGGAAGATGAGGGCTTATTCAGAAATTCATTTGGTTTGAGGTCAAAATATCTGAAGGAAGACATGTAATTACACTGTAGCTGAGAAGACAAAGACAGCAATTTGGGAAAAAGAAGCTCAAATGAGTGGTGACTGAGGTAGCAGGGGAGGAGGGTGGTAAAGAAAAGATATTTCTAAAAAATGAAAGAAAAGCAAAAGTAAGACAGGTTGCCGGGGAAATGAAAATTAAAAACAGGCAAAGTTTTTTTTTTTTTAATAAAGATTGAGGTTTCAGGAAAAGAGAGAAAAGTGCAATAAATCAGCAGACTAGCTTATTTTGTTGGGAGTGGGGAGAAACCCTTTTAAAGTTCCAATAAACTGCTTCAGGAAGGTAAGAGGCTTCCTGTAAACTTTACTTGAATCACAGACCTTTCAAAGACTCCGTGGGGAATAAGGACAAATGTGGCAGATATCGAAGAGAAGAAAACACGTCTTTTATTAAAACCTTTCATATCGCAAAGAACTATATATTACTTGACCTTGAAGTTGCCCAAGCATTACTATTTGCTGTGTAAATGGGTAAATGCTATTGTTCATCATAGAGAATCAAGAATACACCCAATATTGGAACAAATACATTTGCAGGGGTGGAGAGAGTTGTCATCTATTCTTTTTTCATTACCCACTGTCATCTAACAATGCCCCAAAAAATGTATTCAATAAAGGAGTCAACCACCATTTAAGAAGTTTCCATATGTATTTTTTTAGTTTATTCACTCATTTATTCAACATTAATTTTCTAGTATATGCCAGACCCAATGCTTGGCCCTTGAGATACTAAGGTATGTAAGATAGGATATTTATCTTTGTAAGGGAGAAATTCTAGGAAAGAATATAGACCTATAAAGAGATATCTGCAATAAAACATTAATGATAAATAAAAACACAGGAGAGAGAAATTAGTTATATCTGCAGTAATAGAAGAATATGTGCTCTAGGAGATTCTATTTGGGGTGTATCTCAAAGTAGTGCATGCAGTAGGCTTAAATTAGAAAAAAAAATTTCCAAGCCTGTATATAACCCTGCTAGTCAACTCACCCAATTTTGTATAAGAGGAAAAACAACCAAATTATTGAAGGAGCATGATATGCTTAATGTAACTTAAAATCAGTATGACATTTCCCCAGAAGTAATTACTACTTCTGTCCTCTCAAATTGTCTTATACAGATAGAGTTTTATCTAACCTGCTAGATGATCCAACTGGAGACTGTATTTATCAACCTCTTTTGCAACTTGATGGAGCCCTTGAAATGCGGCAAATATATTGTTTGCAACTTCCAGTCACTTGCTTAAAGGATGTTGTTTGTCCTCTATTTGTCCTTCTCTTGGTCTTCCTGTGGGCTGAAACCTAAAGCAGGAAGTGACCCACCATTGGCTAATCTGGACCACTCACTTCTACACTAGTACACAGGAGAGAGAGTAGTAAATTCCATCTTATGTAAGCCATTGTGTTTTAGACCTGTTTGTTAGAGCAATATATCCCATACCTTAATTAACACAGACATCTCTTTTCCCACTCATCGGAAATTAAAATTGAGTTTAAAAAGCAAAAACATAAACTTAAATTGCAGAAAAGACTCATACCTAAAACTGATTTTTAAAGTTTTTCTAATGTTCCATTAGTCCTTTCCCTTGCAATTTATCATAGGAGAGTATGTTTTAGAGTTTGGAAGTCAGACAGAGGTACAGTCAAATACAAATTCTCACAATGTAATGATAATATTATTTATTTAGTGCCATCCATGTGTTGAAGATTGAGTTTGGTACTATTTGATTTCATTTAATCTTCAGAAAACTCAATGAACTGGCTTTTATTCTCATTTTACTGTCAAACAACTTGAGGCTTAGAGTAGCTCATAAGGTTACACCAGGTCATATATTTGGTAGTGGTGGGAAGAGACAGGATTGAATTCTAGATTGTTCTGGATTATAAATCTCTACTATACACTACTTCATCACCTACTAGCTGAGGGCAAGGCTCACTTTCCTTATCTGTAAACTGTCAATAATATTTACCTACTTAAGAGGTTGCTGTGAGCATTGCCTAAGTCTATGTATATGATGTCCTTTCAGATTTGGATACATAGTATGTGTACAATAAACATTGGGTGCTTTTCTTCTTGAGAGTCTGAGAGCTCTTGCAGTGAAGGAGTCATATCCCTTTTGCCTTTGTATTTTTCAGTATCTTGTAAAATGTCCAGCAAGAAGTAGGTGCTCAATAAAATATTAGGATAAATCAGGAGAATGAGAAAAGCGGGTAAATTTTTAAAAAGGTAATAAAAATATGGGCAATAAGGTTAGTAATATTGACCTTTACAATATTCTGGGAAACACAGTACAATTACTTGATATACATTTTCTCCTTTAATCTTTCTGGTAGTTCTGTGAGGTTGGTTTTATTGTTTTCCCCATCCTACAGATGTATTCATTGAACCCCAGATGTTAAGTAACTCACTTACAGGCACACAGACCTTAAGCTGTGTAGCTTCTCCTTGAACTGACGTCTGTGTTTATCTGGAGCCAATCTCCTCCCCCGGCCAGGCAATAGGACTGGAGAAGCTAATCGCTAAGCCTTTTGCTCAAAACACTGTTTAGCCTTGGGCTCCCAGGATGCCACCCAAAAGCCCTGTTCTGCACTGTTCAGTATTGAAGGTGACGGTTTATAGACTCCAGGCCTTTCCCCACTTGACCTCTCAGTGTCCTGCAGTAGCCAGGTGGGCTGGAGCTCCGGCTTCTGTCCTCCAGGGAGAGCTCCTGGGTGGCCAAGCAAGGCCTGTGGGCTTGCACAGCTGCCTTCTGTGTTGCCGTCCAAGCAGCTGGGCACGTGAGCTGCTCCAGCAAGCTGGAGTTAGATTGTGCAAACTGCTGTATACTCCTGGCAGCTTTGGGACTGGCTGGGTCCCTTCAGGAAATGAAGGGAGAGCTCCAAGTGAGCTTGACAAGGGCTGCTCTGGGGCAGGAAACAACAGACACTTGATCTCATTGAATTTCCATCCCCAGTCCCTTTCAAAGCCACATACTGTGACTTAATCTTCTACAAATGTACTCTTTTGCCTACCACAGTGCTCATGACACAGTATGTGCTCAGTGAAATTTTGCGGAGTGAACAAATAATTGAATTGAAGAGACGCAGTTATGTTTACTATTCCTAGGGCCAATAATGAAGCAGAAGATTTATTCTGGGGTTCTTTGGTCCTTTAATAAGCTCCCTCCTCTTCTGCAACCCCTCCCACCCGCCTCACCCTGTCTATCACCCTTCCATACTCTTGACATTTGCTTCTTAAATTTTCTTCTCCTACCCATAAAATTTGCCCTACTTGTGAGCTATTGTTTTAAGACCCTGCTAGGAAAGAGTTAACTTTTTGAACAGAATGAAATGCAATTCTGATATGCTCCAGCATTCGCCAGCTCAGAAAACATGGTTACATTTTAACCTAATCTTGTAGTAGTTCTTATCTCTGCTTATTTGGGGTACTATGACCAGCCAACAGAAACATATTTTGCTGAAGATAGATGCTTATCACACTTTTAATCCACCACCTATTTTTCCCTTACATTAAAAGTTGTTCCTGTTTCAGAAGAAAAATTGTGGATAATATCTGTGGATAACATCTGTGGATATATTATATATGTAATATAAATGCATACATAATTAGCATGTACATATGCCCACACAGACTTCCAAGTCATTGAGTTATGCCAAGTTGAAGTATAGTTTCATTAGAAATTTTGGGTAAAATGTAGTCTGAAAGGTGGATGACACCAAACGTTCTAGTCTACATTTTAACTAATCTCCTTAACTCACAGTGAATACAAATCAAAAATCTTTTCTTTGCCGTAAAAAGAAATTTGGAACCATATATCAGAATCAAGTTTCCAAAGAGATACAGCTGCAAAAGTATTTTAAGTTTGTTCACCAATTTGTTTTAGTGCATAGGGAAAATTGGTACAGAATATGTCAGAATGGTAGAATTAAGGATAATTTTTTCTCCTTTTCATTTCTAAATATGCGTGCTTATGATAAAAGTGATACTGCTTTAAAAAATGTTTAACATTACAGATATGTAGAAAGTAAAGAGTTAAAAACTCTACTCTTCCCTCTATATTTTTCAGTCATAACCTCTACTATTGATATATGTCCCTTGAGATAGGCTCTAAGTTATTTTATTTAAAAAAGAAAACTTACTCCACAGATATATATTAGGTACGTTTATATGTATGGCACTGTTCTAGGAATGTAAGAGTAAATACATTGGCCAAAGACTCATCTTCTTAAGGATTTTACTTTTTTTTTTTAGAAATTGAGTCTTGCTTTCTTGTCCTGGCTGAGCTCAAAATCCTCCTGCCTCAGTCTCCCCTGTAGCTGGGACTACAGGTTCATGCCACTATGTCCAACTCAAAGCTTACTTTGTTTAGTAAAAAACAAACACTAAATATAAATAAAATGAATAGGTAATGCATAGTATATATTAGGAGGGGCTAAAACTATGGGGAAACAAAAGAATCAGTATTACAGGTAAGGGAGTGCAGAATGTCAGACTGGGAACATAGGTTACAATTTTAAAATAGGGGGGTTGAGATAGGTGTCACTGAGAAAGTGACATTTGAGGAAAGACTTAAAGGAAGTGAGCAAATTAATCATGTGGATATCTGGTGCAAGATCGTTCCAGGTGTATGAAACAGGCTTACAGGGGAAAGGTTGGCTTGTTCTAGGATCAGAAAAGAAACAAGTGGAACAGGAGTGGCTTAGCGTGAGAAGAAAAGTAGTAGAGGATGAGGAGAAAAAGGTAATAGGAGACCAGAGCATGGAAGCCCTTGTCATCCAGTGTAAGAAATTTGGCTTTAATTTTGCATGAGGTGGGAGCCACTAAAGGATTTGAACAAAACGTTAAACATGGTATGACTTTAGTTTTAAGGAAATCACTCTGACTGCTGCATTGAGAACAGACTAAAGAGAGACAAAGGTAAGAGCAAAGAGAATTATTAAGACACTGTTGCATAGGAGAGAAAATGTCGTGGATGAGAACGGTAGCAGTGGAGGTGTGAGACATCAGCAAATTCTGAAATATTTTGAAAGTAGAACCAAGAGAAAAGGTTCCTACCTGAAATATTGAAAACAGAGTGTGAGAGAAAAAGAAGAGTCAAGGGTGATTCGTTCCAAGGTCTGAAAAATTGAAAGGGTAGCACTGATAGAAAGTTTACTTTCCTGAAACTTTTCCTTTTATTCACAATATATTATGAAAATCATTCCATGTCAAGTGATATAGAACTACCGCATTTTTAGCAGTTTCTTAGTGGTCTGCTTTATGGTTACACTATAATTCATTTAATCAAAATGTGATTGTTCTCTTGTTATTTTTTTCTAAATTTTCTTTTGTAAAGTTTAAAATTACGTTTTAAAAAATTTAATCTTGTTAATTTTTTTTGAACAGGCCATTGTAATTACCTAAATCTACATTAAAAGAACTAATATTAAATCTTTCAGAAATCCAGTTAATTAGCAAAACGAGACATTTATATATGTTCATGCTATTTTATGATGCCTTTCAAGTTTTTCATTATTAGAACCATGTGTTCAATAATTTTATTTTTTATTACATTCACCCTGGTCAGAAGGCTGGGAGATATAGACTTCACTTTTATTCTTGGGAAAGTTCTGCACCCAGAAAATGAAACACAGAGTACTTTGCATAGAAAAAGGTCATGACATAAGATACTCTTTAGAATAAGAGTTCATGGCAATTCTTAAGCTGTCTTATTTACTATATAAATACATAAATACATTCTTAGGTTGGTTAAGAATGGTGAGGTTATGCTATTCACCACTTATTAAAACAAAGATTTAATCATTTATAAATCCACTTCTAAGTTATACCATTTACAGAAGTAGTACAATTAATCACATAAATTTATTTTGAGGGTGTTTTAGTTGTTCTGTAATTACTTGAAAGATATATCTATGTAACCAAAAAATCTATTTACCTAGGTGAGAATATTTTAAAAAACATGAAATTATTTACTTCCTTAGGTAAGAAAGAATAGACTTCTTGCTGCAAACCACTGCAAAGTGGCTAGACTGGTTCTATTAATATTGCTGGAACGTGAACAAGAGGATCCTTTTCCAAATATTGAGCAAACTAAATGCAGAAGATCAGGCCACAGAAGCAGTGTTTGTACAAAGCTGCCATGCAGGCGTAGAGATAACACAAGGTCCATATGTTTGTACCAGAAGTCTTCAGAACTTAAGAAAAAATTTTAAAATGTGTTTGATTTAACTTCCAATATAGATGAAGTATCCATACAATCGATGCAAAAATTACTGGGCTGAAACTTCAAATTTAATTTTTAAAATTTTTACTGGAATTATTGTATATATTTTTAACTTTTCCTAAGTAATTATATATTTAATTGTTTTAACTTTTACAAAAACAATTGTATATTGTATTATATGTTTTATGTTGTAAATCATATATTTTTGTATATATACTGAAGAGAAATTATGTAACCATGGCATTTTAGTTTGATTTTTGAAATATATAGAATTATGTATGAAACTTTTTGAAATGTAACTAATCAAATTTAGGGAGGATTTTCCATTTTGACTTCAGATTGAAAAGAGTAGTATAGACTGTCTGAGGTAATTTTGTCATAGGAAATATGCTTTAAATTCAAGGAAATCAAGTATATGACAAAGCTCTTAGCTCTATTTTAGATCCAACCTTGAAATATTCCCATGCCACCTGTCCATTCAATAAAAGTAAAAGTAATAGCAGTCAGCATGGAATAAACATCTTTGTGGCAGTTATGTTTTAAATGTGTCTTTTGAAATTCCTTTGGTCATATCTGTGAATATGTGACAAATAAAAGATGAATTTAAAAATTAGAAGAGAAATACTTAGATGATATGTTTTGGCAAAAAAATATAACCTTCATTATGTGATAATGTGTTGCAAAAATTTTTCATGGCTTATATAATCACAAAATTTACAACTGAAAGAAGCTTTTTCAGAATCAAATTATCTCTACTGAAATTTATGCTTTGAATGAATCCAATGGATCCAAATATAAGCCTGTAATCTAATGAAGGATATGGTGGTCAATATACACAATAGATAATTATTAACTATTCATATTATATTATAGGTAAACAGTATAGTGTTCTGTAAAAAGTATGAGCTATGAAGCGAGGAGAGACCTTGATTTCAATTCCATTTACTAACTTTTTGACCTCAGTAGAGTTCACTTCCTCTCTTCATGTAAAGGTCCTTCCTACGTAAAATAGAGATGAAAATCTACATTGTAAGAGTTGTGAAGATTTGAGGCATAGCACATAAGCCTATATATAGGTGTCCAATGAGTAGTGACCGTTTGGATTGATGGTTGTGTTACTGAAAAAGCTAATCACCATCTGAAAATTAAAGGGATCCGTTCTCCCAGCAGATAAAAATAACAAAGTAAAATTTTGATGGTTCTGGTAGGAACATAAACATTTTGTTTTAAAAAGAGAAAATATAGCATACAGTAAGTAGAATGCACATTTTTCTAAATAAACTAGGTATAAAATTTATAAAAAGTGGTATACAAGAAAATGGAAGAACATAGGAAATAAAAGAGATGACCACATTCTATGTGTACAGAAGAAAGTGTAAAAATCACTGTTCCAGGAATATGTAATTGTGTCTTTAGGAATACATCAAGAAAACAACTGTAAATTCTTAATGTGTGTGGCAAGTCTACACTTAGCTATAACAATGTACCATTGCTTTACTAAAATTTTAACAAGATTATTTATTAAAGTGATAAAATTACTACAGTGGTTCCCCTTTATTCATGGTGGATATGTTTCAAGACCCCCCTGGAATGCCTGAAACTGTGGATAATAACAAACCCTATATATATTATATTTTTTCCTATGCATACATACTTATGATAAAGTTTAGTTTTTAAACCAGGAACAGTAAGAGGTTAACAATAATAACTGATAATATAATAGAACAATTATAACAATATATTGTAATAAAAGTTATGTGAATGTCTTCTCTTTCTCTGAAAATGTTTTATTGTCTGTCCTCACCCTTCTTCGTGTGATGATGTGAGATGATAAAATGCCTATGTGATGAGATGAAATGAGGTGAATGACTTCACGTCAGTAGGCATTGAGACATGGCGTTAGGCACTACTGACCTTCTGACAATACATCACAATGAAGACCATCTGCTTCAGGTGATCTTGTATCATCAAGCAATAACAATGTCGATGGCTGGATGTCAGGTGCCATTGACAATGACAATGACTAATGGGCAGGTAGCAAATAGAACATGAATATGCTAGACAAAAGGATACTTCGTGTTCAGGGTGGGTTGGAGCAAGATGAAGCAAGATTTCATCATGCCACTCAGTATGGCATGCAATTTAAAACTTAGAATTATTTATTTCTAAAATTTTCTACTTAATATTTTCACAATGTGGTTGATTGTGGGTAACTATGGAAAGTGAAATCAGGGATAAGAGTGGACTGCTGTATCATGCCTTAAAAGAAATACTATAGAAATACATGCCTTTTTGCATCAAGTATCAAAGATTTGCAAACTAAAGATGTGATGACAAAGCAAAGGGTCACATCTTTTGTGTGTTCCTGTAATATTTTAAAACACTGAGATTTTGAGCAGCACACATAAAAGAATTTAAAGTCAAAAACAACAAAGAACCAAAATTTATAAAAGCATTTATTTGCTTGGTCACTTTTCAATATACATCACAATTTGAGCACAAATTTTTATTGTTTTGGCAAATAGTCCTCTGTACTCTACAGATTTATGAAACAAATTTTTACATGTTCTAACAAAAGTGTGATCAATTGTTTCCTGGTCAGCTCTAAATTCCATCCAACACAGGGAGAGGGGAGAGGGAAGGAGGGGATGGGTATATGCATACACAAAGAGTGCAGTGCGCACCATCCGAGGGATGGACACACTTAAAACTCGGACTTGGGGCAGGGAGGGGGTGGGGGCAAGGGCAACATATATAACCTAAACATCTGTAGCCCCATAATATGCTGAAATAAAAAAAAAAGAAAAGAAAAAATGAATAAATTCCATCCAACAAATATTGCCATAATAGGATATATTCTTAATTACAGCAAAAATAAATACATCAAGTGATGGAAATTTGACATTATATTTTGAAGAAATATAATGTCACGGCCCAATGGTTAAGAACCACTATACTAAAGAGCGAAAGATAATTGTTTGCTTGTTTGTTTTTAATGAAAATATTTGTTCTAAGTTTAGGTATATCCAAACTAGAAAAGTGAAGTTGAGAACTGAAGCAATTTCTTTATAATTTAGACCAATATTTTTGGATAAAAAGGGATGTGATTTTTATGTATGTTTTAGTTTGAATGACAATGTAAGATATGGAAAGCAACTAAGCTAAAACATAAAGTACATCAATTTTCCACACAGAAACCAGTAAGAAGACATCTTTATTCATTTTGACCGTAATAAGTTCTGCTAATGTTATTTTCAGGCTTTTGTTAATTATAGGTTGTCTTGAAAGTAAGTAACTGCTACACAAAATTTAAAAAGAAATTGTAAATGAATAAGTTTAAGTTTTGCCAACAAATAAACCAAAGGTAATTAGATGGTTTAGACTGACTTAGTTTAAAAGTAAAAAGAAGGATCTAATTTCATATAGAAAAATTTTGTCTGTGGGTGATGCGTAGGATGTGCACAGGCACAGTAACCACCTGGTGCCGAGATAACCAGGTATGGAGTGAAAGGGCCAAAATCCAAGGTCAGGTCCATCTGCCTGCACTACACTCAATGGCTTTCCAAATTAACCAAATGATATGATTAATAAGAAAGAGAAACCAACATTTCCTGAGTATCTGTCCTTTACCATGCACTTTCACTGATTTCTGTTAATAATAAAATGGATGATGATAGTGGAAATATTAATATGGGTCAAAGAATTACTAAACGGGAAACACGGAATTTTAAAAATCTGAAATTACTTAAGAGAAATTACAGGGGTGAATCACTCAATATCTGAAGCTCCCACAGCTTATTTCACTCTTTATGAACAAAGCTACTAACTTAAAATTCCCCCTTTTCTAAAAACCCAGTGCCTATAACACCATGAAAGCTAGTGGAGTATACATTCAGCTTGTTTCTCAATAGCAGCTCGCTTGGTGCTATGTTGATAAAACATCTGAACATTGGACTGACTTTCTCTTTTTCCATCCAACTGGTTGCCCTTGACTCATTAAAACATACTTGGCTTGTTCTGTAGAAGCTGTTTAACCTTACTGAAGAATATTTGTTCTAGTATTGCAATGAATCCAGAAGGTTCTAGATAGCCACTAATTTTTTCATTTCAGGAAAATTCCTTTGCTGATGATAACCATATTGTAATATGGTTGATTATAGTTCTTTTGAAGTTGTTACTTCCAACTACTACATGACTATGGATCCATGAAGAATTATTATTTATATGCTTTAATTCATATGCATTGTTTTTCCTAATACTTTTCCTCTCATCCAACACTTAGATTCATGTATAAGCATAAAAACAGATTTTGTCTTCCATTTTTAATTTTTTAATTAGAAGGTTAAGCACCTCATGTACTAATCTCTTTCTTTGTAGGTGGATAGGAGGATATACTTCACAGTTATGTTTTACAGATAATTCTTCATGATGTTCAGAACAATGAATCTTCATTTATAAATTGAAAACCCTCCAGTGGCTTTAAAATCACACTTAGCATTTATCCAAACTTCTTATCATTATCCTCCCAAAGGTCCAAATGATATGGTGCCTATCTTTCTGACTTCATCTTACAGCCTCTCCCCTTTGCCCAGTGTACTCCAAATTAATGATCTTCTTTCAATTTTTCCAAAATGTCAAATCCATTCCTGTTGTAAGTCATTTGTTGTAGCTGTGTCCTCTGCCAAGAATGTTCTTCACATGGCCCTAATTCTTATAATTCATATTTAAGAGGCCTTCCCTAACTATCCAGTGACCACATACTCACTCTTTCTCAAATCATCCTATGTCAAGCTTCAGCATAGCGTGCATTTTTTATTCTTTACTTTCTTTGCTTTTTATTGTCTTCTGTTTCATACTAGAATTTAAGCTTCACCGTCATAGCCCTAGTGTCTAAAACATTCCTGGCACATATCATGGACTAAATTAATGGGTGCTGATGGAATTAGTGCATATACGGTGCTCCTTTGGCACAACATGGATTTCTTTTTTTACCTGTACATTATGAAAAATTTCTAAATCTAGGCAAAAGAATAAAAAATGTGTAACGAACCCCTAGATATCAATAAAACATCTTCAAAAATTATCAACAGTTCCAGCACTAACATATAATTAGCACTTTCAAAGTATGGCTCCACCTTATTGTTCTATGATCCATTGCTTGTGTTTTCATGTTATCCACAATAATAGCATTCATTTATTAGTTGAATATTCCTTTAAGGGACATCCATTTTAAGCAAAATATTCTGCTCAGCTACTATTTAAAAAAAAGCTGAATAAGATCTCTGTTCTTAAATAAATGGCAATCTAGTAAGGGAGGATTAAGATATGCTCAAAGGGAATAACAATGCCAGGTAGAAGTAAAAAGGGCTGTAAGGGCGATAAATAAAAATATATAGTAACTAAGAAAAGAGTTTTTTTGTTTGGTTGGCTTTATTTTGTTTTGTTTTTCAATTTGGAAGTAGATTGAGAAGGTATTCTATAAATCAGCAGGTTTTTTAGTTAGATCTTGAAGAGTAGATGTAATTTTAGTAATTGAAGGCATAAAAATGGCATTCTAAAGAGGAATAAAGAATATACACAAAAATAATAAAAGCAGGAAAGCAAATATGTTTATAGGAAACAGTAAGTTTAGATCTAGTACAGTTTGAATGCATAAGAATAGTGGAAAAATACTGGAAATGTGGGTTGAAATTAAGAGTTTGTGCTTTCAGAAAGAAATGGAGAATCCACTGAAGACTTTTGAGGAAGGAAATAGTGCTGTTAAAAAGTGCTTTAGGAAGGTGAATGTAGTGGTAGCAACATCATAGGGATAAATGAGAATAGAGTAGGCTGCAAAAGAAGTTAGCAGAGGATAATGTCACAATAGACAATGTGACAGCTCTAAAATATGGCTCTAATACTCTTGGACACTCCTTCCATCTAGGGGTGAGTCTCTGCTTCTCCTCTTTTAATCAGGGCATGGCTGTGACAATTTCAACCAATAGAGTATGACTGAAGGATCCCATGAGACTTCCAAGACTAGGTCATAAAAGGCCATGCAGCTTCAACCTGATTCTCCAGGACTACTCACTCTGGGGAAAGCTGACAGTCATGTATGAAGTCTGGCTAGCCTGAGATCATGCTGTAGAAGTGCATCAGCACTAGCTGAGCTTCCAGGGAACAGCTGGTATGTAAGTGCACCACTTTGAAGGTCTCGCACAGTTGTATCTTTAGATGACTAAAGCCCCAGGTGACATTTCAGTGCAACTACATGAGAGACTTCAAGCAAAAATTGCTCATCTGAGCCCTTTCTAAATATAATAACTGAGCCACAAAATCATGAGTAGAGCAAAACGTTTGCTGTTTTACATCACAAAATTTTAGGGCAATCTCTAAGATAGTATCAGTAACAACAGATCTGGAAGTAAAAGTGAGTCTTCAATTAGAAGATCAGCACATAGAGTGATAAAGAGGGGATATATGCAAGAGAAGCAGCTTGGGATAGAATTTAGTAACTGATTAGATGTGGGAAACATGACAAAGGGAGGAATCGAAAATATTGTCATTTTCCGCCTGGGTAAATATTGGGATTTTAGTTCCATTAAACCAAAGTATTTATTTGCCATAAATGTCCTATTTAATTGTTCACTCACTGAATCAATCCTTTACTTAACAAATGGTTATTGAGTGTGTAACGTGTGTTACTGCATTACAAACGAGGAACACACAAAAAAGTGCAAGTCTTATCCACAAAGAGCGTTCAGTCAAGAAGAAACAAGGACTACAAGCTGTGGGTTACATGCCATCCAATGGTCAGCTGAGGCGAAATGAGGACAAAAAAGAGATTTTAAAAATGAGATGTTCAAAAATCAGCCAAGATTTTTCCATTAATAACACTTCTGAGATTTTTCTCTCCTGAAATCCTGATCCATTCCTTTGAGTCTACACTCCTCTAACTCAGGTACACATAATTCTGGTTCTGTTGAGTATACGTCTCCCATTCCTAAGTAAATATTCCAGTCTAATTTCTTTGCCCAGTTCTGAAGGCTCTTCACAAGTGCCTGTCTACATGTGGTTCCTGTATTTTCCATTGACCTCTGTGGCCAGTAAAACTGAGTTGTTTATTGTCTCTCTACTATGTTGTGCTCACTGCAGTCTCCACATCTTTGCTCTCTGGCTCATCTGCCTAGAATGTTCTCTCCTCTTCTCTCTTCTCTTCCAACCCCAAATAGTCAAAGCACATCTCAATTCGTATCTCCCTGTTGAGGTCATCACATTGCACGATTATTCCCCTTTCTGAATTCCCACAGAACTTTGTGACTACATCATTCACTGAGAACTTATATAGTGCTAATCTATCTATAAGTGTATTTTATCTTCCCAACTTAATGCTTTTACAGGATAAGAACCAAAATTTATATTTTAAAATCTTCATGTAAATTGCACTATATAAGCACTATAAATTGTACCCAGGAGTCATCTGACTAGGATTGCATAGTGCTGATAATATTGTTGATATTGATTTTCCTTCTTAGGATTTCAAATTCTGCTTGTTTATTTCATATAATTGAAGTTAATCCATTGTTTAAAATCTTGTAAATGGTTTACTTATTATTTATCATTTTAAAGGTTACCATAAGTTATTTGGGAACAAATTTTTTCCTGTTCTTTAATTTTTTGCCCTTTTTCAGAAATGAAATAATGACACTATTGTTACCTGGATTACAGACAATCTGGTTCTATAAATCTTAGATATTATAAAATAGAGACTATAATATCTTGACTATTTTTCCCAAATCTTAACTCTTTTTATGAAAAGCCCAGGACTTCAAATAAAATTTCTAATAAATATTAACTTGGTTATAAATTTTATTTAAACTAGATTCAGGAGATGGAGCACAAATGAGATTAATCTCTTAAATTATTATAGGGTAAAGAATTTAACTATATGTACTCCTTAAGCATGTTATAATTTGCTAGTCTAGAGCCTACACAGAATTTACTTCATTCTATCAATACATTAATGAAAGTAAGGTAGATTAGTAGAGAAACACGTATTTTCTTAAAGGTTGAGGAAATCCTGACATTCTGTAGTGAGGGCTAAAGGTCTAGCTATGAATGTGTTATTTAAGGTTCCCCTGGGAAACAAAAGCAATTGACCCTGATCAAGTTCATATTGACCCAAATGTTGGTTTATTTTGTGTGTGTCATCTTAAAAATAAAAAACAAGACATGTTGCTTCTCACATTCCTATTATTTATTTGCCACATAAGGACAAGGAGCTACAAAACAACCTGGAATATAATTTTATTTGACTTCATTTTATTTTTTTAAATTTTTCATCAGACCCAAGTTGACTATGAAATTCTGGTGAAGTAAAATGTCAGGGTGTGTTCTTTTTGCTGTTACAATTTTTTTTATTGCTTTCTACAGGAGTAAGCCAGCAGAAGGGAGAGGACACAGATCTAGAGTGATAGTAAGGAAAGTCACACACATTTCCCCATTTGGCCGATCAGTCTCATTGTGGCCTGAGAGCGAGTGCTCAAAGGGTGGCTGGGAGCCTTAAAGGTCTCTGGACTTTTTTCCTGTGCTAAGTGTTTACAACATGACCATGTTTCTGATACTGCTTCAGACAGGGAGTGAATATTCCCTTGGAAGAGTTAATACAATCCAGACAGCACCATCATGATTCTCACGTAGAGGAGAGACAGTCCTCCCATTCATTCTGGCTGGGTGATTTCACAATTGCAAGCACAGCGGGGAGGGGGGTTACAAAGGCCTTTTTTCTGCCAAATATATTTGAATCAATTCCTTTACTATCTGTCTGGTGATTTGAATCTCTTGTGAATAAACTGAAGCTCAAAATGTTATCCTTTCCCCCAGAGGGGTAATAGAAAGTTTGATATAATACTATGTAGAGTGAACAGAGCATATTAAGTATTTTTAAAGGAAATATCCTATACAAAGTAATGCACTTTGAAAGTTTCAAACTAGATTTGAGTCTTCCAAAGGCAGTAAGTTTTATTTTTGTTTAATGGACCTCCTGGATCTATCCAATGGGATGGGGATGTTCTAACATCAATGTTTGTCAATGATTTTAATGATAACCAACAGAGCAGGTAAGTCAGAGTGTTTAGGGACAATTTAATTGTTGATAACATTGAGAGCCAAACTGAAATGAATGTTTATCCTTCTCTCAACACATCCAGTAGAAGGAATGTTTTCATTAAACACAGTGCCAAGAAATTGCAGACATGGAGGACTGAGGGCACAGAGAGGAAGGAAACAAGGTTGAGATGGAAGAGGATTGAAGATCTTGTCTTTGACCAGTGCACTATCAGAATGAGTCATTTCATATGATATAGTTTATCTACAAAAATTCCTTCCTTGGCATGGAAGTGAATGTTTACTGTGGTAGGTGACACACCACAGAGATCTGAAGTAATGAAGGCCTCAGGTCTCTGGGGCAGAACACAGGGGCAGGACCAGTTTACCGAAGGAAGAATGCAGACCCGCCAATTTAATTGTTTGATGTCTGCAGATATCACCCCACAGAACACAGCCATGACTTACTCTCATTAAAATGCTGTTGATATTTGGGAACTATGATGACATAGACTTTTATGTACCATTGACAAATTAACCCCAACTAGATTATTGAATCATTCACATCCAGACATAGAGAGGGTAGAGTTCAGAACTGGGGACTTAATGGGTATTCAGGGTTGGGAGTGGAGAAATGTAATGGGTACTTGAGGGAGAGGGTAGACGCATGTGCACAACAGACCCTGGAGGGAGAGACAGGAAGAACGAGTGGAGGGAAAGGGAAGGAACAGCATCCCCTAACTAACACAAGGAATCAGGCTGGTTCTAAAACATGTATTCAACTGAATAGACACACAAATGTCATTTCCTTTTAATTTATGTACACTTTCCCCACAACACCTAGGCTCTGGGGCCCAGAATGAAGGAGTGGGGAACAAGGAACATTGTGTTCATCAAGAACAAGAGGGTCTCTGTCAGAACATGGGGAACTTCTGTATCACTTATTTTAGTTCCTTTCTGGATCTGAATTCCTCCAGTGCCTTGTGCTTGTATAGATTGTCCAGGATTTAGGCAACTGCATTGTGTGCTCTTCTGGTTGCAGAAGCACAGTGACTACTCTGCAATGGACTTGTTTTTTCTCACAGTCAAAAACAAAGCCTAGGGGACTTCCTTCTGAGGAGTGATTGCTATAGATCTTATCCTGTGATTGCTTGATTAAGGGAATTAAACGCATCCAAATTGAAAATTTAGAGTATTCTGGAGAATGTCTGCCCAGCTCCCAGGGTCTCGTTTATGTCTCATGTGGGCTTTTAAAAATTAGAAACAGTCCTGTTTGTTGCAGTGCTGTCCCCAAAATTTGCCATCCCACAGCTTTATCAAGCAGAATGAGTTCCCCATGGATGCAGATCAGAAGCAAACCTACTGCTATCTTGGGAAAGCACTAGGTAAGAATAAGGTTTTTTTTATCAAAGAGCCAACCAAGGCCTGTTAAGCTAGACATTCTGACAAAGAGAAGAAAGGCATGTCAGATCTTAGCATCATCGATTCTATTGTGCAGATGAGAAATTGGCAGTCAGAGGACAATATTACACAATTCATACAGCTGGGAGGTGGCTAAGGATAAGAATCCCTTTTTTTGACTCCTGGCCCAATGACCTTTTCATTACAATACAGTGATGCATACATATTCCTGTGTGATATCAGTAACACAACTTGGAAATTTGACTTATCTGTGTTAGAAGGACAAGAATGTGTTCTCTGGTTTAATTTTCTATTCATGTTACCTAATTTCTGATTCTTGCTGCCTCTTAGTTTTCTAACAAAATGACTGAGGCAGTGCCAAGAAGTGGCTATACCCAGAAGCTACCTCACAGCTTGGCTCTTACTCATTTTCTTGTGATATGAACTCAGGCATGTGACATCACTGAATGCAATACCAGGGGAAAAGATGGAATCAGTGTAGTGAAGCTGGAAACTAAAAGACTACAGGGATTTCTGGACAGGTTGTGCAACCAGGACATGGTTTATAGTCTGTCTCCTCCTGGGTGTAGTAAATTTTTTTTTCCCTTGATTAAGTGCCCAAGAACTAAGGGTAAAAAGAGAGATTCTATCTCTCTAAGCTTTTCTATACAACTCTAATCTTTGTTATTTAAGGTGGGGTCTCACTATGTTGCCAACCTGGTCTCAAACTCCCAGGCTCAAGGATCTTCCCACCTCAGCTTCCCGAGTAGCTGGGATTATAAGTGTGTGCCCAGGTATCAATACAATTTTAATCTGATCGATCATATTAAATGATTTTTTACAGGTAAATTATGGTGATAAGATTCACTTCTTACTTCCGACTTAATGTTAAGCTAAGAGACTAAAGGTAAGGATAAAACAGACCTTTCCTGTGAAGTAATCGTAGTATAGAAACCATGGGAGCAGATAAATAGATAATGCCATATGATAAACGCTCGAGTAGAAGTCACATATAGCACAAGGCACCTGGCTTAGATGGGGAACAAAAGACAAAGGCTGGGGATGTTCTTCTTAAAGAGAAGTTATCTAAGTATCTGGGAATTAGTTTTTTGGCAAATTGAAGAAAGGTAAGTCTGTTTCTAAGCTGATGGAATAGTATGGGTATAAAGGCACAGAAATGTGTAATGATCAAAGTAAGTCATCTCTATGACTGAAGTATAGGATTTCAGTAGAAAAGCAATAAGACTTAAGCAGAAGCTGGGTTTTTTCAAAGGCTAATATTCATCTTCACCTTCCCAACAGAATATACTTAGTGATCATAATTCAGGTAATAGTCAAAGGTGTAGGTATTTGAAACAATAATAATTAAATGAGGCAAACCACAGAAAGAACATGAATCAACTCATTTGTCCTCAGATCAGCCTGATATTATTACCAAATTTTACAGATGAGGAAACTGAAGCACAGAGAGGTAAAGGAACTCACCCAAAGTAAATGATGATGTCTTGATTCAACCCAGGCGTTACAACGCCAAAGTACATATTATACAAAAATCTGCAACCATCCGCTATGGCAAAAAGAAAATGACCCCACATGTACTAATCAAAACTCATAATTCTCAAACTAATAATTTATTTCTGCAATTTTTACACATTAAAAAGTTCAAGTGTGACTTAGAGTTTTTGAATACCCTATTGAAATTGACTTATTCTGTTTGAAGTAAGATGAAATGACACTATTGCCTTCTCTTTCCTACCGGCTCCTTTAAAGTGGCACAGATTTGCAAATGTCTTGATTTTCAGGCAGGGATGAAAGAGAAAACCTCAGTTATCTAGCACAGAAAGAGCAGTTAGCTAAGAAAGAAGAGAATGAAAAAGATTTCTCAAATCGCTGTTTGATTGGCCACTCTCCAGCTCAGAATGAAGTGCCCATTTTCCTGAAGAACAGGGAATGCTCACACCCAATTACTTACACCTTGTAGGTAACTCTTTTTTTCAGACATGAAATCAATCACTGAATGAAATCTTTGTAAGTTAGAGGCATAAACAGTCCAACCTCATGGCTGTTTGTGATTATAGCTGGCAAAATGAAAGATTGTTCAGTAGATATTAATATAGCGATGGGGATGGGGGAAGAAGCAATTTAATCTCATTTAGGATTTCCAAAATGAGGAAACTGACTTATGAGGAAGTCCTTGGATCTCAATGGGGATGCCCAGTTCTCTGTTATATTTGACCTTCAAAGCACCACCTTCATCTGGAACAGGTGTTGATGAATGAAGGAGAAAAACCTGACACTGCCTGGTATTTCTCTACTTGAAAGGAATGAAATTTCCCTTGATTTAGTTTTTTCTCTGATTCAGTTACCTTTTCTACACTTAGTGGTCAGTCCTTCTGGGAATATCTCATCGAGAATAAAGGGCATCTCCTTTCTAAAAATAGAACTTAGCAAATATTAGAAGAAGGGGATTTGTGGCAGCCCTCCCAAGTAGAAATTTAAAATGGTAGGATTCTGAGAAATTTAAACTGGAAGGATTCTCTTGGCTCTTCCATTAAGCCTAATGCTTCATGGACCCAGCAGATCACAATGAGTTTCCTATACAGTTGGACAAGTGTGTTTCCTAGAGGAAGGATCAGCAAACAATAGCTCTGGGCTATATAAGGCCTTCCCCGTGCTTTTGTAAGGCCCGTCCTCTTTAAGAATAGATTTTTACATTTTTTTAGCTATTGAAAAATAATCAAAACAGCAAGAATATTTCAATTTAAATACCAGCATGAATAAATAAAATTCTATGGAAACCCTGTTATGCTCATTTGTTTGCATATTAGCTACGGCTGCTTTTGCGTTACAATGGCAGAGTTTGAGTAGTTCCTGCAAAGACTACGTGGCCTGCAACACTAAAATATTTACTATCTAGCCCTTTATAGAAAAACATTGCCAATCCTTGGTCTACAGCATTAAGACAATGAACTGAGTGAGAAGAACCTTTTCTTTTCCCAAAACTACAGCCTATTAGAAGTTGGATATTTCTCAGAGGCATTTGCAAAAATCCAGTTTAGTCTGTATGGACCTTTGGGAAGTAAAAAAGAACCACTCATTTCTGATAAGTATAATGGAAACAAACTGAAAACTCGTCTGAATAAATTTACCGGTTTGGCACACTCCATTAAGTCAAATTAGATTCACCAGTGAGCTGCCAAATTGCCACTAATTATTGTGCTGAGCATATGAAATCGCAGCTTTTATAGGTCAAAAATAATTTAATATTGTCAGTTTCAAATGGTTCATATGATTTCATAAGATGCTCTATAAAGAAAAGAGCTTGTTTTAATATCTTTTTCATCAGCTTTCCTCTGTCCTGCATGACACCTGATTTTGCTTACTTTTCCAACACTTAACATAATGAGTATATAGCACATTTGCTGACAACCTAGTAATCAAACAGTAAATAAGTCAAAGTCCCTCCTAAACATTCGACATTTGAAATAATGATACAAAGAAAGGACACTAGAACTTGAAACTTCTAAGGGAGAAGTACAATGCTAAGGCATTCCTCAGAACTTGGTGTGTTGCACAAGGCAGCACAGGAGAACTTAGTAAGTTTGTCATGAGGAAATGAAATTTCAATTCTGGCCTTTGCATTTGACAGCTGCTAGTACCTTTAACTTCAGGACACCAGGACTGTCATAGATTTATATCATTGCAATCATGTTTCATATTCTCTTTTCAGTGAAAGAGCAACAAAAATTATGTCAAGAATCCAAGATATATGTTTATGTATATATGAGTGTTATAAACATGCTATACACTCATTATGTTATGTGTATACATACATATTTTATATAGATATCTTAAATATATGTGTGGTATGATTTGAATCTACCACCCATATGAATTCTAATGAATAACTTCTTCAAGTTAAACTATTTTTAAGAATTCCATAAAATAATTACTATTATCAAATTTGATCAAAATAGCAAAGTTTTCAGTTACAGTGGATAAACAGTTTCCCACTGTTTTGCATTTGTTCCTTTATTTATGTTATCCTGGTCTGTAAATCTTTTAAAGGTAAAAGACATGCCTAACTTGTTAACTAATCATTAATCCTGTGAGGTTCAATAATGTTTCTGGAAAATAAATATACATACACTGAATGGAAAGAGAGAGAGACAGATACAGAGACAGAGACCAGAGAGAGAGAAATATCTCCAGTAATTCAGATGATAGAAACAGCCTTAAATTTTAGCCACAGACACAGATCTTTCCAAGCACATCAGAATTATCCCTCGTGTACTGCCATAATCAGAAGAAATATTTTAGCAAAAATACAATGTGAGATGTGGCATTGGGGAAGAAAATAGTTTTAACCTTATAGAGAGCCTTAAAAATATGAAACAATAATGCACAGAAACTAGCAGGTGCTTTTGCACTTGACCTAAAATAGAAATATAGACTCCTTCTTTTTGGTAATTTCATTTATTATATTTTTATTTTTTAAGTAACTGTATTTGTTTCCTCTGGCTGCTGTAACACATTACCACAAACTTGGTGGGTGGCTTAAAACAGCACAATGGTGAGCAGAGGTCTGAAACCAGGGTTTAGGCTGGGTTGTGCTCTCTCCAGAGGCTCCAGGGGAGAATCCATTCCTGCCCCTTTCAGCTTCTGGTGGCTGTCAGCATTCCTTGGCTTATAGCTGCATCCCTGTCTTCTCCTTCCTTTACATTGTCTGCTCCTTAGTATATCTTCATCTAGTCTCCTTTTTCTTATAAAGACACTCATGGAAATACATTTGTTTAGGGAATCCAGGATAAGTTCCTCCTTTCAACATCCTTAATCACATCTTTTGCCACGTGATGTAACATTCACTCTTTTGCTGTCTAACATAATATTCACAGATTCTGAGGAATAGGAAGTGAATATATCTTTGGAGCACCATTTTTTTTTTCCAGCCTACCTCAGTGATGATGACATCATATTAAAATATGGCTTAAGAATCACTTTTAAAATTTCTGAAAAAAATATTGAAGTGAGGGCAAACTGCCCTTCACCTGGGTGTTAACAAAGATTATTTTAATTTGAGATAAATGATGGTCTTCTCCAAAACAACTACTTTCTTGAGCTGCCAACTCTGCATTATAGTAAATAGATAGGTAAAGTACATGTGAACAAACACCAGCTTCTAAAGGGACACATTACTAGAACCAAGTTTCCAAAAATTAAGAAGGAAAAACTAAATGAATATCAAAGAAATTTCTGTTATTAATTTTTCAACAGATTCATTTTTTTTTTACCCCCAAGAAAGGTCTAATAAAGACCTTTCATTTGATTAAAAACAGACTCTAATAAAAATGGGGTAGGATCACAATGATAACCTATATTCAAGAACTTGAACAAAAACTGCCCTTCAAGGGAAAAGCTCACATGTGTTCACATTTGATACCGGGAAATACCCATATGATGTTGGAGAGTGATTACTACCAGCTGTGAGCATGTACGCCATACAGTAATATCTCTTCTGTACAACCACTTGGAAAATTTCTTTCTTGCTCTCTCTCTTTCTCCCAAGAGTTCCATAAAATATGGCCAAATCTTTCTCCTCTTACTGAATACTGACCTTTTTAAACCCTGATATATGAAAAAAGGGAGTCTGTGAATTTTGAAAGAACAGAGAGGGAACACAGAGTTTGCTTTATGTCTTCACGAGAATAAGATTCGCAAGATCTTTCTTTGTATTCCATAATGAAATGTTTTATATTGTTTTCCAATGACATTGGCAGGCTTTTAATCTTTACGGCCTGGAAATCACCACTGAAATATAAGATAAACTGTTTTGAATAAAAGGTGCTGAAATCTCAATAAAGCATCCTTTATCCATAAAGTCTTACCATTGGAAATAATCTGAAATGTCATCCTGGCCATCCTTCTGAATTTCAGATAGGGCAGTGTCTGGATCACTTTTTCACCGTAATTCCCTTTCAAAATGCCTGGTGTGTCCCTGTCTCCCCGCTTAGGTAAACTAGGGTTCCATAGAGGAATTTCTGGGGTGTAGGAAAGAGGAGCAGTGGGAAAAGAGTGGAGAAAGTTTGAGAAGCTCTTGATCAAGAGGAACACATCTTTTTATTATGTTTTAAATACTTAATATCTCAGTAAATTTTTTTTGAAGAAAATATCCCCGGTTTAAACAAGAGAAAGAAGGGAAATGAATATCCATGCCTCAATCTTTTTAACACGCAAGTTAAAGAAGGAAAGATATGAGACGCTATCAGTGTGTTTTTGTTGTTTTTGTTTTTACGTAATGCAACTAATTCATAGAACATAGAAAAGTATATGATTTATCTTAAATAATAAACTTTGTTTGATGAAAGAATGAAAAAAGATATCATATAAAGAGTGGGAATTACACACTCAAAAACACAGAGCTCTCTTGGTTGAAGGTATCATCTAAAGGCTCATATAAATGTATAGCTGGTTCACAATGATCCATTCAGCCTCATGTCAACCATCAGTAATCTAATAATGAGAGATATTGTTTATTGATTGGACAATTGTTCTGGGCCAGGTGTATTACATACATAACTTCTGCAGCAACATTACCTCTAGGGCAGGTAAGGGTAACTGTCCTAATTTTAGGAATGAGAGAATTGTACCCATACTCCTGCCCTTAAGTGGCCTTTCCAATTTTAAGACCAGTTGTGCATACCTCTCAAGCTGATGTTCTTTCAAATATACTACCCTATCCCGTGTTTCCCGAATGCTCCTATGCCCTTAGCAATGAAAAGATTGATAAAAGCTGCTTTAGTCTTATTTTACATGAAAAATTCTTACCAAATCTTGAGGGTAATATGCTGCAAAAGATTACCAATCAATAGGTAGGAGCACAAATGATTAGACCAAAGACAGGAAGATTACCCAGGACTATGAAACGAGAGACATTTGCAGGAACTGTGCGCAGCAGTGCTCCAAGCCCCAGTTTCTTGATGAGGCTTAGAGCTTGATACTATGACATTCTCAGAGAAGAATGTGGCACACCGTAGGCATTGGACCTCCAGGCAAAGCCAAGAATCTAATGCCCACATGTGCAGGGAGAGCCAGAGTGCTTCCTGACTCCAGGTCACCAGGCAGACTACAATGGAGAGCCTAGTGGTGATGACCAGTATGGACCAAGAAGGGAGGGGCATTCCGGAATATTCTACTCTGTATCAGATCATACGAGCCTTTGCATAACCCTTGGGGAAGAAATGGGAGTAATCCCTAATAATGACAAAGACTAAATTTCTAAGCAGATCAGCAAGATGAGGTCTCAGAGTAAAATTTAATTTTATAAATCTTTAAACAATGTAATGTGTCATTTCTCACATTCCTGAGACTGCTGGGAAAATTCATACCTGGTATAAAATGATAAGGCCACTTATCATTTTAATCATACAGCTCTTTAGCCTCCCTTTTCTCATTTTGAAAAAAAAAAAAATCACTACTTTCTTAGTCTCTTCCTATGGGGGAAAACACACACACATAGTAAGCATTTTTATTTCCCATTGTTAAGATATTGATTTGTCCAGTAGCTTCTAAATCTGAATAACATTCACTATTACCTGGGGTGAATATTTTTTAAGTCTATAGTGCTATGTCCTATCCTTAGATATTCTAATTCATTTGCTTTTTTCCAAGCCCAAAAATAATAAAGAAAAGTATACTGAAATCTATTTTGCAACATGGCTAAAAAATAGGGTTGTCAGAATTCTGATTCCATTGTTCGTTGGTTAACTCGATATGATCCACATGCTTGAAGGCTTTTCAAAAGAAGTCAGAAAAGAGGCAACTAACAGATCAATCACAGATTCAGCCTTTAAGTATGGCTAAAAATCCTTTTTTTATTTAATGGCATGGTTCAGCAACAAGATTATTCCATCAAAGGAAAATTATTTTCATAAAATGGAAATTGGCAATTTACACATTGATGTCTGCAAGAAACTCAGATGTCTGCATTTCCACTGGGAATGAATTCTGACAGCTAGGGGTAGGGAGTGCTGACAGTACAAAAACAACCACCTGTTGCTGAGCAGAAGAGGAAGAAGCCAGGTGGGACCCAGACCCCGCAAAGGAAATTTGATCAGCCTCTTGGCTTCCTTCAGGATGGAGGGGAATAGGAAAGCTGGCAGCAGGGAGGTGGAGAAAGGGAAATCTGAGCAGGTTTCCTAGCTGTCTTCATGTGGGGAAAGCAGGATTGAATTGGAGAGACTGTAAAACAGGAAGATTGGCAATAAATGCTTATGTGTTTAAGGCACATTTAAACTATTAGAAAACTACAGAAACATAGTAATTCCTCTCTAATTACAGGTGTGTCTAAATGTATATGCAACCAGGAGTTACCTGAGTAATTATCATTCTAGAAAATTAAAATGTTCAGTAAAATGCTATTCTGAATAGTCTTAATACGTGCAGAAAAGTAAAGTTTTAAATATAAAGTACGAGTACAAAGGAATGTGCTCCCAAGAATTCAAGCTCTTAGGGCTTATTGAAAAGAAAGTCTAGCTTTTTTGTCATGTCTGAGACCAAACTAGGTAACAAAGAGTAATATTTATTTATATTTCTTTTTTTTTTTTTTTTTCTTTTTTGAGACAGGTTTCACTCTGTTGCCTGGGCTAGAGTGCCATGGTGTCAGCCTAGCTCACAGCAACCTCAAATTTCTGGGCTCAGGCGATCCCTCTGCCTCAGCCTCCGGAGTAGCTGAGACTACAGACATGCACCACAATGCCCGGCTAATTTTTTCTATATATTTTTAGTTGTCTGGCTAATGTCTTTCTATTTTTAGTAAAGACAGGGTCTCACTCTTTCTCAGGCTGGTCTCGAACTCCTGAGCTCAAACAATCCACCCGCCTCGGCCTCCCAGAGTGCTAGGACTATAGGCGTGAGCCACCGCGCCTGGCCCCATTATTTATATTTCTTTTCTCTTTTCTCTCTATCCCTCTTTCCTCTCAGGTATAAGGGGAAAATGAAATAACCTAAAGTAAATATTTAGGGGGAGAAATAAAGCTTGGAAACAGACTATATGAATTAATAATTATTTTAGTAATTGAAAGTATCCCATCAACTTAGAAATTAACTATGAAACCGAAATTAAGAAATATTAAATAATTCTTTTCAAATATATAGCACTAATAAACGGTAAGTCTGAGATATGATGATAGGCTCTATGGCTCTAAGGACATTCTTTAGCAATATGTTACTATCGAGCAGCATCAGCTGTTGAAAGCTGATTATATACCAAAAATATAGCCAAGGTTCTAAAGAAGAGATAGAATAGGAAAAAATATATATTTCTAAGAAGTTAAATATGCATATTACAAAAGCTTCTCAGAGCATATTTATTTATGTTAGGATAAAACACTAACAAACTAGGTTATCTCATTTCTAAGACCAGAGCAGATTAGTAATAGCAAATCAGTAGGCTGTTTGGAAGATTGTGAGGAGAGGCAAGGATACTGATAAAATAAGAAAGAGTAAGTGGTGGCCTAACCATGGGCAGATTATCACTTTATCTTCTTTTGGTTGCTAATGACAGAAAAACTAATCAAATTCATTTAAACAAAGAGTGGTTTATGCCTCACGTGAACTCCAGTCACAGGAAATCCAGGGGCTTAAACATGAGACAAAGACTCAGTGTCTGTCCGTCTTCATTTTCTGTTTCTACATGGTAATCTCCATCACCTCTTGAACCACACTTTTTCAATTTTTTTTTTATTATCCCCATTTTATTGATTTAGTTTTGACTTTTTCTTTTATTTATTTTATTTATTTATTTTTTATTTTTTATTTTTTTTTGAGACAGAGTCTCACTCTCTTGCCTGGGGCGAGTGCCGTGACGTCAGCCTAGCTCACAGCAACCTCGAACTCCTGGGCTCAAGCAATCCTACTATCTCAGCCTCCCGAGTAGCTGGGACTACAGGCATGTGCCACCATGCCCGGCTAATATTTTCTCTATATATATTTAGCTGTCCAATTAATTTCTTTCTATTTTTGGTAGAGACGGGGGTCTCGCTCTTGCTCAGGCTGGTCTCGAACTCCTGAGCTCAGAACAATCCACCCGCCTCAGCCTCCCAGAGTGCTAGGATTACAGGCGTGAGCCACCGCGCCTGGCCTACTTTTTCAATTTTAATAGAAGCAGAAAGAAAAACTTCCCCTCCTCACCGTCCTGAGCCCATACCAAAAATGTATCAGTGATTTTTCTTAACTATGTTTGGTCCTGGACACAGATATGAAACAAATACAGTAGCCAAAGGGAAAGAAAGCTTGGGGTAAGGCAGGATGTATACTTGACTGAAATATACAGACTGAGGCTGTAGGAAAGTTATTAACAGTTCCTTTAAAAATTGGGGGAGTGTTGATAAAAGAAGAAAGAAATAATTAATGATAAGTGGAAAAGAAAGAAAAATGAGAACTACAGATAAACAGGAAAATCTATTTTTAAAAGTGCAAATATAGGAATATACAAGTTAGGCTAAGCTTTTATTATTAGATAACTAAGCTCCTTTAAATAACTCAAAACATGAGTAGATTGTCCTTAAAAGCATTGCTTAGTCTGAGTTTTCAAAAAGCTTAATGTTTTCAAGGTAGAAATGATATCAAACTAGAAAGTAGAAATACTATAAAATTTAAATGGTTAACATCTATATATTGTTAACTATGTGCCAGGCGATGGACATCACAACAACCCTATGAAGAAGCAATATGACAATCCCATTTTATAGTGAGGATAATGTGAGAAACAGAGCAATTTCCCAATGAGATCAAATTATTAACTTGTACATTTTAATAGTATAAGAGATTGGTGATTCGGACTCACAGCATTATTCCGGAAATTTTCCTTTTAAATACAGTCAAACTCTACCCTATACTGCATAAAATAGTTCATATATATAGTCACTGAATATTACCTTTTTGAAAAAAATTATACTCAAAATGGATAGGTTATGGTCATCTAAATTCACAATCAAACTTGGTAAACTATCACATACTTTGACAATATATTCAATATGAGAGTTTACCAAAACTCTTTCACATATATTGTATTGTTACTATTTATGCTCAATTTCTTTGATTTTGACATAATTATTGAGCATCTATTACATACCAGGCATAATACTACATGTTCAGGATATCAGGTTTGTAATTAGTTCTTATATTCTCAAGTTTGTCTGGCATGCAATCCTTATTCAGAGTTTAATATTTATAATATTCTTATGAAATTTTTTATTAAATATCAGATCCTAAATATTAAAATAATAATAATAACCATAGTCTGATGACTGCTGAATGGAAAAGAAGTAAATTAGTAGCAGGAACAAAAGAATTTATTTTTGTGCCAGATAAAATATTGGATGCCAAAATATGTTAACACTTCAAGTTGTTAAATATCCATCCATCAGTTACTCAATAGAAATTGGCAGGCATTTTTATTAGGCATTATTAAACAATTCTCTGAATTTTATGTTCATGGTTAAGCATCTACTCATACAATGTAGAAAACAAGGACAGCAGAAATATTTCACAAAGATCTTTTGTATAATTAAAGAACATTTTTTATGCAGCTTAATAATGAATTCTGTATAATACAGTAATTCATATTTTTGTCTTTCTTTTGGACTTGTCTAAAACTGCTTTATGGAAGATGTCTTCACATGAGCTTAATCCATTATTTTTAAAATAAGAAATTGATACACCAAAGGAAAATACTAACTTATAAAGATAAAAATGGCAAAAGTCATTTTCTGTATCTTGTGTAATTCAGAAGTATACCTATATATGGCAGTTGTTTGTCTGGGAGAAGGGAGGAGGATTCCATTGAGATTTATTTTACTCTAAATTTCCTTTGACTTTCCCTTGTTCCTGAAATCTAGGTTATTTTCCTTCCAAGGGCATTTTCTTTTGCAGTAAAATAACAACTTCATTATTATTTTCATGTCTTTGTTTTTATGCTGAAAACATCTTAGTTTTATAATCAAACCCCCATGAGTCTGTTGGTTCAAAGATTATTTCTTGTACTTCATAGAAAGATTTCAACTTCAGGCAAAACCCCTACCTCAAACTTAATAAATATATTAGTCCTACCGAAAGATAAATTGTACCAGGCTTCCTATGAATAAATGTTGAATAGATTGAACACAGTCACTCACCAAATGGAATGTGGTGGGGAAGAATCTGGACTTCGGAGTCAGAATTTCTGGGTTGAAATTTCGCTATATCACTGAATAGCTGTGTCAACATAGAATTTTAACATTTCTGATTTTTGATATTCTCATCTATACCCCAATCTCAGGAGATACATTGTTCACCACATATTTCACTGAGTGCACTGCCAAGGTAAGGCCAAGACATTTCTCTGAGTACAGGTTAACTGATTAGAAATCTGTGTCATCTCTCTTATGAAAATCACACCCACAATGCATCTGTGATTCCCACATTTGTTTTCTTCAAGTTGAAGCAGAAACCATGAAGACATTTGTGAAGGAAACTGAGTGTAGCCACATTATATGTAGATTGTAACATCTTTTCCTTTACTTTTTTTACATTTGTCTCATCCATCCATGTTCTATAGCATTTTCTATGGTGTAGATCAGCAGTTCCCAACATTTCTGGCACCAGGGGCTGGTTTCATGGAAGACAATTTTTCTGTGGGGTAGGGGGTGTCACTCTGTGGTCTGGTCCCTAACAGGTCATGGACCAGGGGTTGGGGACCACAGGTGTAGACCATTCAGGTTTTTGAAAAGCATACAGCTTATTTTTCTTAGAAACAATTCTTTCATGCTCATATTTAATTGATTTTATTAATATTTAACTGAATCTTACATAATGGCTCTACAGTGTAATAGTATAGACTAGTTTAGGAACATCCATGCTCAATTCTTGATAAGCATTCAACTTATCTGGGAATAAAAGTGTGTGGACATACTAGAGAAGAGCCCGCTAGTCATGAGCTTTCACTATACTATGGGCTTCAGTCAGCATTTCTTACAGAGGGAATGGATAGTGTCACTTAATCTAGCAGCTCTATTAAGGGAGAGAGGGGCTTCAGTAGAAATGTCTACTCTTTGTTAAAGTGCATTATAAGCTCTTAGATTAATTTGAGCAAAGCTACTATATATCCTTAAATCATCCTTGTATGACACTAATACACTTCAACACATTCGATTTTATACAAAGAAGAAAATGCCTAGTAATATTAAAATAATCATTTAGGCTTTAGCAGCAAACATGAAAGAAGCCACTGTTCAAAATAAATCCCATCCTGAAAACTTTCCTTGCATTAACCTTACTTTAAGCATTCACCTTATTTGTGTTCCAACGGTGGCATAGCTCAGCCAATCACAGAAATGGTTCGTTTTCCGTATCTCTCTTCATGTCTTAATTTCAATGCCTCATTTGTGATGTTGCCCAAGGCCATGCAAAAAAACAAGTTTTTTTAATTTTTTTTTTATTTCAGCATGTTATGGGACATTTTTCTCCATTGAATTCAAAGGCCTCAGACAATGAGTCTTCCCAGCTCCCATGCTATCAGATCGGTGCTGAGGCTATTCTGTAGCCATTTCCCAATAGGGAAATACATAGCGGGATACCACTAGACCCAAGCATTTGGAAACACTATCAATCGACCACCAGTCTGTTCTGTATGTGTACACATTTTACAATCCTTTCCAGTAAATCCTTAAGTCTCTTTTATTTTCAGCAATGGAGCCTTAACTCTGATTCACTAAATTAAAAAAAAGTCACAAGTGCATATATAAGGATTACATCTATTAGATATTGGGCAGGGGGGAGGGGGGAGGAGGGAGGAGGGGACGGGTATACGTGTACACAAAGAGTGCAATGCGCACCACGCAATAGGATGGACATATTTGAAATCTGGACTGAGGAGGGGAGGGGGGGCAAGGGCAATACATGTAATCTAAACATCTGTACCCCCATATTATGCTGAAATTAAAAAGAAAAAAAGCTAATGGATGTAACTTAGAATTTCTTTTTGGGCTATTGTCTTTGTATTTATAACTGAGCTAAAAGCAAATGTTTCATCGCTTTGGTAAAGTACTTCTAGTAGATAATTATGAACTAACAAAGCAATAACTATAACGACAAGATAAGATCATGGAATTAAATATTTAACGAGATATAGATTTTTGTTCTATTTTTCCTAAAATTACTAAGAAATATTTCTC
The DNA here is from genome assembly GCA_963575035.1 of Avahi laniger. NCBI lineage: Eukaryota > Metazoa > Chordata > Mammalia > Primates > Indriidae > Avahi > Avahi laniger. Next base: position 52,669 of record CAUYSK010114421.1, read on the forward strand.
TTTTCCTGCTTAATAAGTAGTGTTTTGCTTCGGCATATGTACAGTTTAGTCATTTTATGCAATTGTTGTATTGATCAAATAATTTTATTATGTATGTATGAATGTACTGTATATGTGCTCATTTTGTGCCAAAACCAATATAGCATATATAATTAATGCATTATGGTTATTCTGAGAGAAGCTACCATTACAAGTACTGTAATGTTCTCACAAACTTAAGAAACGTGTATCACGAAGAACTACAACACCTAAAAAATAATTAATAAATATAATCACCAAACTAAATAATAACAGGGCTATTTATTCAGGCCACTCTTTAATAATAACTAAAATATTCCAAAACAGTAGAAAAGAAAACTTCATGTCCCAATAATTTATACTTAATTAAATATTTATGTAAAGTTTGGCCTGAAACAAAAAATAATTAATTGGCATGATCAAAGTAAATAATCAATAAAAATAGCTGATACTAAAGTTTTTACAGGTTTATCCACATGCTCAGTAGATTCAAGATTTTGAGAGTGCTGAAAAAGCCTCCTTTTCTCATATGGTAAATTATAAGTGTCCTTTTGTTTTCTTGTGAGTTGAAGCATATTTATCAATTTAAACCTTTTTCCCTTTTTGATAGGTATCAACTGGTATTTATGAAGTATAGATATTAAGGTGTTAGTAGAACATTGAAGTTGTTTAAGATCTCACCTCTCTACACATCTGATAAAGGGCTGATAGCCAGAATCTATCTAGAACCGAAAAAAATCAACAAGAAAAAATCAAACAACCCCATCCACAAATGGGCAAAGGAAATGAACAGAAACTTTTCAAAATAAGACAGAATAATGGCCAGCAAACATATAAAAAAGATGCTCAAAATCTCTAATCATTAGAGAAATAATTTTCTTTTGAATTCTCCCTCTGGATCTTGAAATCATCTCCTTGTTTTCTTTTCTCCCTTACCAAATCACCATTATCTTCCTATCCAGAGGCTGACTTGGTCTTGAATCTATTCTATAATCTCCTATTTTTAGCTAAGGACATGTTTTAATCAGTCAGTCAGCACCTAGTATATACAGAGAGTGGGGACCATGGCAGGGTAAAGGATGATGAAGGAAGCAGAAGAAACAACTTCCATCCCCCATGCAGAAGTGGACCCTTGCTGGAAAGGCTGCCTGTCTCACAAGAACTGCCCCTTCTCCAGAGACGGCCTCTGATACACAGGTAGTACCCCTTACCCTCCACCCACTAGCAGCATCGTCTATGCTGCATAAGCCTGCCCTGGCCATAGTCAGACGCCAATTCTAAGCTGGGCCAATTTCAAATTCTCTCCTGAGAAACTCTAAGCCTGATTTCCATTGAGGCTGATTCACATTAATAACAGAGTTCTAGACAGAAGAGGCACAAACTCCTGCTGCTGAGACTAGAGACATGGCCCTAGTTTCTGTCCTTCCCAGAGTTTAGTTGTTTATTCAACAATTTGCCTTCTATAGATATGTCCTCCCAATTATTTTTTGCTGAAATCAACTAGATTTCAGCAAATATCTAATGTTTTCAAATAAAAAGATTAAATAAGTCATAAATTGGTTCTAGAAAGTGTACTGCGAATTTTGGGACTTCAAGAAAAATGTAGTAGGTCATTTTATTCAGGTGACGGTGAAGACAATAAGGCTCTACCCTATTTTTGGAGGTAGGAAATTAACAGTGCTTGCTAAAAAGTAGCAAAACAGCAATACACATATTTCCTGTGATCATATGGAACCATGAACATGTTGGGGGCAAGGTTTTGGGGGACCCAATAGCTGCCACCATAAAGCAGATTAAAAGAGATGAGAAAAGCAAAGACCAAAGGGTCAGATGGTTGTTTCTGAGTGCATCGGGTAATCTAGTGAAGGAGAACAGCAAACTCCATCCCAGAAGTCTCTCCTAAAGTCAAGGTCCCCGTATGATCCCACTAGCTACTGGCTGAAATCACTAAAAGCCAAGTCCCGAAATCTATATTTCAAGCTATCGAAATATATCTGCACTTGCATGTCAAAATTCGCTAGGTTTCAAATGCAGATATAGTATGATCAGGAAAAAGTGGAGTCTTGGCAATGGAAATTGGGATATGGGGAGGGGCCAGAGGAACTGGGGAACCTAAGCCTTCAAGCCCTTCTGAAATGTTCCCCACTGCACCCCACTTCTGCCAACTAGGAAAAGCTAACAACCCTCTTTACTGGGCTCCACTGCTCAGCGATGCCCACTCTATGGCCAGCATTTGAACTCTACATGGACTGGAGGGGGTTACACAGAATCGATGCAGAGAAGAAAGAAGTTATATGCAGGAAATAGCTAGGGAATATCATTAAGACTGGGAAAATTGTGTTGGTATAGACTTTGAGAATAGGGTGTGTTATAAGTAGTTTCATTTGCTAAGTAATCCATCGTCTGATGAGTACCAGACAGGATCTCACTATAACTATAGAAGGAACGGAGATTACCCAGCTGTCTAGACTTAGAGAACAATGGCTCCATGATATAACCTTGGGTGCAGTAGTTGATGTGACTTTGAATTAGAACCCACTGCATTTGTGGTTGTATGTGGGCATGTCGGATAGTTGAGCAAGAGCAACTTGGGACATCTGGGATGAAGTGTACTCTGTATGTGTGTGTGTGTGTGTTTTATGTTAAGCAGCTAAAAAGGAGAATTTAACAGTCACCACATGGAGCTGTTGCCCAGTCCCTCTCCTCTGAGTACAGCTTCTGAAACTCAGGGTGGGCCCAAGAAGTCTCTCTCTGTGTTACATGACCTCATGACACCCGCCCACCCCTTACTTCAACCACCACAGTAGCTGGATGCAGTGGTGTACCAAAGGCTGGGCAGAGGGAGCAGTCTTCCCTGGGTGCAGGTAATAAGGAAGTCTGTAGAGAATTTAAAAACAATAGTAAACCCAACTAGAAGTCAGTCTGCTTTTTATTATCACCATGTGCCAGCAATTCCAATAATGTCAGTGATAAAGTACTCCTTCCTGAAGAAATCTTTTGTTGGTCTAAGTTCGAAACAATTGCTGCATTACTGTTGAGTTTTAATAATATGCATGTAATCTTCAAATTAGCACATTTTTATTACTTATCCTTTATAACTTGCGTTCCACTTGGAAACTAATTCAAACTCTCAGTTATATAGTCACTCTCTGATATGCACGAACTCAGCCACAAAAGTTTGTTTCAAGCAAGTTCTTGACGATGTGTAATCATTCAAATTCACTTCATGTGCCCAACCCCAGGGCACCACAAACCCCTGCATCTAAAAAGAAGATTCAGAATAAGCAATAATAGCACAACAATTACAAAAATGAAGAAACAGAAATTAAGTGACTTTAATTATGTCATTCCGTGAATGCCAGGAGAAATGACAGAAGATGCCAGTACGACACTGCCGGAGTAAATGAAAAGGGCAATGTTTGAATGGACTTGGACACTGGATATAAAGCAATGGGTCGAATAATGTTAATGTTTGTTATGATTCAGACATTAACCCTGATTTTTTCATTGATACACAATAATTGTACATGTTTATGGGGTACATGTGGTATTTTGATACATGCATACAATGTATAATGTTGGAGTCAGGGTATTTAGGACATCCACCACTTCCAACACTTATCATTTCTTTTTTGGGAACATTCCAACTCTTCTAGCTATTTTGAAATACACAATAAATCATTGTTAATCATATTCACCCTACTGTGCTATTGAACACTAGAACCTATTCTACCTAATTGTATGTTTGTACCCATTAACCAGCCTCTCTTCATCCCACCCCCATCCTTCTCAGTCTCTGGCAGCCATTATTCTACTCTCTACCTCCATGAGATCAACGTTTTTAGCTCCCACATGTCAGTGAGCACATGCAGTATTCATCTTTCTTTGCCTGGCTTGCTTTACTTAATATAGTGACCTCCCGTTCCATCCTTGTTGCTGCAAATAACAGAATTCATTCTTTTTTATGGCTGAATAGTATTTCATTGTGTGTATATACCACATTTTCTTTATCCTTCATCCGTCAACAAACACTTAGGCCGATTCCATATCTTGGCTATTGCAAATGGTGCTACAATAAACACGGGGGTCCAGGTATCCCTTTGACATACTGATTTCCTTTCCTTTGGATATATACGCAGTAGGGGGATGGCTAGATCATATGGGAGTTCTATTTTTAGTTTCTTGAGAAACCTCCATACTCTTTTCCATAATGACTATACTCATTTACATTCTTATCAACAGTGTATGAGTTCCTTTTTCTCTGCATCCGTGTCAGCCTTTATTTTTTATCTTTTTGATAATAGTTATTCTGACTAGGGTAAGATGATATCTCATTGTGCTTTTGATTTGCATTTTCCTGACGATTAGTGATATTGACCATTTTTTCAAACACCTATTGGTCATTTGTATGTCTTCTTTTGAGAATATCTATTCAGATTCTTTGCCCACTTTTTAATGGGACTTTTTTTTTGCTGTTGAGTTGTTTGTAACTGTGATTTTTATAAAATAAAAATGTTGGAAATTTTAACTAAGAATAATAAAAATGTATGATGAATTTTCTATTTTCCTAGAAATTGTTCAACCGTACCAACATTTGAAAGCTACCAGAATCAATACCTAAGACATGCAGATATGGATGGTATTGTAACTCCTAGAAGTTGTTGTGAAATAGGATTTTTGTGAATCTCTGCTAAACTTATCCTTATGTTTAAGACTTTTTCTATTTATTTATATGCTACTTTATATGCAAAAAAAATTTTTAAATTAAAATTAATAAAAAATATGAGCAAAGATAGATGGACATAACTTATTATATTGCTTATTGAGCAAAAAGATGCAAAGATTAATGTTGATGAAATTTTTTACAATTTTGCAAAAGTTACAACCTGAAAACAAAAATTGTCATGCTATTATTTATTACTGTGACAGACAAATATGCAAATTTATTTTCATTTTTCCAATCCATTAATATAATAAAAGAATTATTTCAATACATTTTTCCTTTGTTATGTTATAATATTTATTTTATTTTGTGTCTTACTGTTTATTTTTTATCCATATGACTATACATATATGGTTTAATACATTTTTTTCACTATGTTTCTGTCTTGGCTTCGTCATTCATATTATTACCTGTATTTCATGATTATTATTGAAAATGATCCACTCCAGATGTCTAATACGCCAGGCATGTCACTAGCTGGCTGACTCAGGGCACGGGACTGACCCAAACTAGGTCCCTCAATTCCCCGGGCCCCGAGCAGCGTGGGGACTCAGAGACGTCGAAGCTGAGTCACATCTTCAGCAGCACCACAGAGAGTCCATGAACTCCTTCCACAGAGGCCCTAGAGCTGTTGCTCTGCCCTTCCCACAGCCCCCTTGGATTGTGTGAGATACCCCAGAATAACTCCGATGAGCCTGCCTTCCACCCTTTAAGGCCAGGATTAGTTTTTACTACTGTGAGAGTTGTTTTTCCACAAGGGAAAATCTAGGAGGAGGAAGAGAGGATGGGAATGGAATAGCATAAAGAAAACCCTGTCGGCCAAAGCATCTGAAACATGAGCTCCCATCTATGCTGCCCTGCTCACTCTCTGGGGATGACCTGCAAAGACACCTGACACCACAGAGTAGGGTGGGAGAGACAGGAGTAGAGAGATGCCTGAGAAGGAGGCCACCTGAGTGTTGGAATCCCCATGCCTCCTTTCTCCCTGGGAAAGCTTCCCAGTCCAGACCCTTCTACCAGCCATGTAAGGACGTTGGTTGTGCCCTGCTGAAGAGTTGATAGTGACATTAGCCCCTAGGTGGCCACTAAGACTTGTAAAGCATCTAACGTCCCCAGGATTACACATTAGATATGAGTTGTGGACATCCATAGAACTGTCTATCTAGCCTATTCTCAGCCCCCCAAGTAAGGCAAGAGCATCCTGATTCTTGCATGTCCCCCTCCCCACCATGGGCCACAGGTGACTGACCCAGGGGTGGTCTCTGACTCACACTGAGCCAATGAACTCCTTCTCCAGGAATCTTCAACTGAGCGTTGAGGAAGTCAAGGTCAGACTTCCCGTCCATGGGGGAAGCTTTGGCCAGTCATGCTTCCAGAAAGCTGGATTGCAGTCACAAAGATGTAGGTTGAGATAAATAGGGAAAAAAACAATAGGAGGTATTTGCATCTCATGTTCTAGCCACATCCTCAAAGTTTGGTTGTTCTAGACATCTTAGGATTCTTGGAGAAATAAATTCCCCTTTTTGGTAATTGAGGTGAGATCCTGATATTTGCAATAGAAACCACACAGGCTGGTTATTTTTTGAAAACAGGAAAAAAATTGAGAGGTCAGAAAACAGGAGCAGCCCTCCTGCCAATCTGCCTACCAGCTGTGACTTGTGATTTTCGTAGCTGGCAGTTGCATGCCTGAGGTTTTGAGACTGTGTTTTTTCTGGTTTCACTGTGCTGTCCGCACTTGGGGTCCAACCAGCAGTGGGCAGGGAGCATCCTGAGGATGGGCGGGGCTGAGCCGTTCCAGGCTGCCGCTCCCAGTGGAGAGTCTCATTCGTGGAGCCAGGTCTGGCTGACTGCCCCTGCCTGTCTGAGGCTCCCACATACTCCATTGTTGCTCCCTGTTGGGTGTTTTCTCTCCATTCTATACCCACCAGGGCTTACCTTTCACAGGGAGGAAACCCTCTTCTCTGCCCTGACCTAGTGGGAGGGAGACCAGTCTCCAGGAAGCTGTTTTCTGGGGTCCAAAGGAGAGAAAGAAGGGAACTGATATTTACCTACACCTACGATGTGCCGGGCACTGCTGTACGGTACATCCCGTGTAGTCCTGACACTAACCACTGAGGCAGGTATTGTTATCCTCAATTTCCATGAGGGTCTGGCCAGAGCCTTATTACTCCTCCCCTCCTCGTGTCTGCAAATAGCGCACATCCTTGGCAGCTGCTGTTCTCTCCCCTTCCCACCCCCGTTTTTCGGCCTTGTTTTTCACAAAAGAGGCAGCATGGTTAGAAAGCCAGCTACTGCTGACTCCTGAATGCCAGTGCCAGGGGAAGTCTCTATTTTCATGCCAAACCTGGTTTCCTGGTGGGCACACAAATTGTTGCCTGCTAAAATAGCAACTCTGGCAAAAATGTCTCCAATCTGCTCAGATGTGCATCAAATTAGGAGCTAGCCTTGTAGTCAAACCTACTGACTATTTCTAATGAGCTGGAAACAAAACTTCCTTTAAAGCTACCAGCTTCTGGAGTAGAATCATCAGCCTGCTGGAAACGTGGGGCCCCAATGCCAAGCTTCCTCCTGCCTTTGGTTCATTTCCACCCTAGTCCTCTCTCCATCACTATGCCTTATTCTGCCCCAGCCCCTGCTGTCCGGGACAAGACTGCCTTCTTGCACACACACACGCATGCACTAACAGTTATAGGTGGTACCCACTGAGCCCAGGCTGGGGGCCACAGTCTCTGCCCTCAAGAAGAAGAGATGCCCACATGTCCGCTGTCTCCCTGGCACTGCCCGTACTCTCTCTCCACTCCCTCTGCCTTTTCCCAATCGAGATCAGAGTCATAGGACCAGTTTCCACCGCCACTTTCAACATTGACAGCAGCGTCACAAACTCAAATGCCTTCCGGGACCAGGCAGGTAATAATAAAAATAGCTGACATTTTATCAAACACGATCAGCTGCCTCAAAGCCTCTGTGGCTGCTGTTTCTTCTGGCTCAACACTCCTCCCCCCCACCGAGATCTCTACATGGCTCTGTCTTCCCTTCCCTCAAGTCTTTCCTGGAGGGTGGTCTTCAGGGAGGCCTCCCTGACCACCCTTTATGAGCTGTACCCGAGCACTCCCCACCCTCCTCCCTGCTTCATCTTTCTCCGTAGCATTCGCCACTGTTCTTACTACATAATCTGCCCCTCCCATGTCCCCGCTAGGCTATAGGTGCCATAAGGGCAGAGATTTGTCTGTTTTTTCCCTGATGTATCCCCTGTCCTTAATACAGCCTGGCGCATAGTAGGTGCTCAATAATCACTCACTGTATACCCTACACACTTGGATGCATTAACTCATTTAATTCTCACAACAAATCTGTGCAACAGGTGCCATTTATGATGATGATGACGATGCCCACTATACAGGTGAAGAGGCTGGGGTACAGAGAGGCCAAAGGTCATGTTGCACAGCTAGAAACAGGTGGATCCAGAACTCAGACCCAGGCTGCCTGACCTCACACCACACTCCCGATCACTACACTGTTTCTAACACTCTCTGTACAACGTGACAGAAGCTGGCAGGAACTGTGACAACAGGAAAATGCTCACCCTGCCTAAAAACATTATGTTTTTTTAAAAACCCTGTTGTGAACCAAAAAAAAAAAAGCCCATTTGCCTTATTTAGCCCGCAGGCCGCAAGTTAGCTGAGGATTGGCCTAAAGTGGGCATTGTGGACCAAAATAGGCTTTTATTGGGTTGGGAGGGAATAAGGATTTAAAGAAAGATGACCCAACCAGACCTCCCTCGGAGTTAAGAAGGCTGCAGGTGTTGTTTGCGTGGTGGTTTGCCCTTTGGCAGGACGGTCCAGGCTAAGGAAGGGTCTGGGGGGAGCCGTTGGAGCAGCAATCTGGTGAGACCCTCTGGGTCATTTAGCAACACAAACTGTTAAAAGAACATGGAAGAACCTTCCTGGAGAGCTGACTTCAGGGGCCATCCAAATGACAGGCAGGCCATGACTGCCACAGGCTGACCTCCTGGGACAACAGCGGCTTCACAGAGGAAGGACCAAACCACAGAGCCACGGACCTGTGCATTGTCTTGTCACCTTCCATGGCATTAGGGGACCTTACTCTGTGTCCTCCTAGGCCTCCCAGAAGTGATGTGTTTCTTTCACAGTTGGGCAGTTAGTTTGTGGTTAAGACACTAAGCCATCCCAGCTTGCTTCAGACTCCAGCCATGTCACGCCCGCTTGGCCAGTCAGGGTGTCCAGTGCAGGAGCTGCAGTGCCAGCCACAGCCTTCAGAAATGCCTTCAAACCATGACTCTCAAATATTTGTTGAATGCCATAGGCCACAGGCTGTAGAAAAGATGAAAGAGGACCTTTTCTCTGTTATGAGGTATCTACAGCCAGATAAGAACTGGCTCAATCTCTCCATGAACTGGAAATGGCTAGAAGTTACCTTTTCCTTTAGCAGCCACTCACAGAGAGTGCCAGTGCTGTGCTAAGAAGGGCACAGACAGGCAAGGAGCGGGGATGTTCCCAAAAGTGAGATGGGCCAAGTGTCGGACACGCAGGCTGAGAGCATAAAAGCTCAGAGTGGGCAGCTGCACCGTGTCTGGGGCGTGCTGCTTACGGCGGCAGAAAGAAGCAAGTTGGAGCCAAGTCGACAGGGTTATGCTGAAGGAAGGGATTTCCCGAGGGGACCGCCAGGAACAGGTAGGGGCAGACAGTCCCTCATAAAAATTGGAAGGACTATCAAACTGTCACAGTGTCCAGCCCAGCTGTGAGTTGCCGCACGGGACAGGAAGTGCCCTAGAGCCCAAAAGCAACTGAATGGAGTCCAGTTCTCCATCCGCCTGGGCTCAGGTAGAAGGAGTCCTGCTTTGGAAGCTCCCGAAGTTGTGTTCCTTCTGTGTGTGAAGCCATGGCATTCTATGGAGCAGAACTTGCCTTCGCCACACTCTGCATGTCACCGGGTCTCTGAATCTGTAAACGGATAGCAACAGCTTCTCAGTGCAGTGGTTAAGATCTTGCTTGGGCCCTCGAGCCAGACGTACCTGGGCTGGGATTCCTGCTCTGCCACTTACTGACTGTGTGGACCTCACACAATTGACTGACTCCTCTGGAGTCTTTGTTCCCTCGTCAGGAAAATGAAGTAGCGTCTAACCCAGAGGATTACGGGAAGGATGGAATGAGGACAGGCAAGCAGAGGGCTACACACACTGTGTTAGTACAAAGTATTCAACTGAATGAGCAATTAAGAAATGGTATGGAAAAGTGCTTTGCAAGCTATAAAGGTAGCATAACTTAGTTATTATGGTTTTTGTTACACGTCAAGCTCCATGAGAGCAGGGATTTTTGTCTGATTTGGCCACAGTTGTACGCCCAGAGCCTAGGACAGTGGCTGGCATATAGTAGATGCTCAGTGATATATGTGGAATAGATGAACGAATGCTAGCCCAGAAAGAGGTTACAAACTGAGAACGCAGCAGGCAGAAAATGAGCTACTTCTTTATCCGGCCAGGACTGGAAGCTGCTGCTGCTCCACGTGGAGCAGCCCCCTCCCCACAAAACCTGCCAGCTCTTGAGGCCAGGGTGTAACCCTGGCTGCCTCTCTGGAGTTCAAGCTCAGCCCCCGGACCTAACTCTTCTATAACACTCTCCAGCCCAGCTGCAGGCTGGCTGGCACGTGCACCCCTCTGCTCCTTCTAAGCTGGTTCCAGACACCATCCCCAGATCAGGGATATTTTGGATCTGAGGGTGTCAGAAGCATAAAAGGACCAGTCTTGGGAGTTGTGGCTGAGACATGGGAAGAGAGTGCTGAATTCTCTCTCCATGTCTAAGCTAGAGCCTGAAATAGCTGAAAGAAGGTCTCAGAATAGCTTTTGGCTTCACCACAATTCCAAACTGGAGCACAACATACACCCGAGAGGGGCCAAATACGCAGCTTGCTCAGGCAGCTCGGGCGTGGGAAAGTTTTCTGGGTGGAAAAATGAAAATCTCAATATGAAACCAAGATTGTCCTTGTTTGGAGAAGAGTGGTAGCATCTTCAGAGGCTTGGGTGGTACAGCCAATGGATGGTGATCGGTGTGGGCCAAGGTCACGGAGCCACCAGTGTGGCCATAGATGGGTGTGGTTAGCCCTGAAGAGCCCTGGAGTAGAAGCTTCTAAATGTCCAGAAGGGTTTCAAAAGTATTCAACTCAGCAAGGATGTTACCTGTCCTGGCAGAGGCTGTGGAGGGCACAGGGGCCTTATAATCACCGAGTGCTCTGTGCACCAGATACCAAGACTTGCACCTTAAAAACCTTATCCTGTTTCATTCCCATCATAAGTCTGAGCAAAAGGCACTGCCATTCCCATCTTATAGGGAAGAGAGCTGAGGCTCACAGGCATTTAGAAATTTGGATCAATGAGTAGGCCTGGGACTTGATTGCTGGCCTGTGAGAATCCAAATTACATTGTAGCTGGGCCTTCACAGACAGATGGGATTCTTGAGAGAGGGCACGCCAGGGAAGAGACCATCGATCCTGCCTCGGATATTCGACCATGGTCTCCTGAGGCTCTCTGGGAATGCTGGCAACATCGCCAGCCTGGGCAGAGGGGCGCTGGAGAGCCCTGGGCTATCTGGATGGCCTTCCAGTCCAAACAGTTGCTCCCGGAACCAGCACCCCGTCTCCAGCTTCCTGAACAGGTGGAGGTGCGGAGAGGCAGGGTCCTGCAGGGAGCCAGGGGCAGCCACCTCCCGCAGGGCACACACTCCTTGCTGCTTCTGCCTTTGGAGTCTCAGTTGCTGGCTCCAGGGGGTACCACATCCCCGCTCTCAGGGTCTGAGACTCCTTCTCAAGGACTGACACTGTGCCACCTTTCAGCAGTAGCCATGCTACCTGTAGGAGTGGCGGTGGGAAGCAAGGGAAGGGATCGTGTGAGAGAAAGAACTCCTAGACCTAACCATGACCTAGGTTATCCCGGCCCCCATTCCCATCTGTTGCCCAAGACCCTCAGCCCAGCCAATATGCCGACATTCACTGTCTCCCGTCGCTGCCCTGTCTCCGCTCCACTCTCCCCTGCTCATCTCTAGAACTATGCGGGGAAGGTGTGGTCAAGGAGGCTGCCACGAGGGGGCAGTGTGGAGCAAAGTCCCCTTCCGCCATCTCACCAAGAGCTTTTTTTTTCCTCCCCGACCCTTGGACAAAACAGCCATCAGCGTAAAGAAAATGTGGTATATATGCACAATGGAATAATATTCAGCCGTAAAAAGCAATAAATCCTATCACTTGCAGCAACATGGATGGAACTGGAGACCATTATGTTAAGCGAAACAAGCCAGGCACAAAAAGACAAAAATCTCATGTTCTCACTCATGTGCAGGAGCTAAAAAAAAGTGCATCTCAAGACAATGGAGACGAGATTGGCGGTTACCAGGGCCCAGGAAGGCAAGTGGAGAGGGGAAGAGGAAGGACATAAAAAAATAATGTAAATGTATTTATTACCACTAATCTGTACACTTAAAAATGGTATAGATGGTAAATCATATATGTATATTTTACCTTAATTTAAAAAAAAACAGCCCCCAGTGAACGTATTCTAGGGGATCCATTAGCTTTGCATGGAGAACCTTTCTATCCATTGTTTTCATTTCTATGATAACGTGTAAACGTTATCTGAATCGTCCAGATGACATCTTAGGACAGAGGACTGCCCTTCACACCTGTCCTTGCATTCGGCAGTAGGTAGCAGCACTCTAACTGGCACGCACAGATGGACGAAGACCAGAGGCAGATGCGACATGGAAACGATGCGTTTGTTCTGGGTGAAGGCCACATCTTGAGGCACCAGGGCTTGTGGTAATTCCAGTGGAGCTGCCGCGTGCAGCGCAAGGCAAGCCAGACGCAGAAGACCCTGAACTGCGGCTGTCATTTTATGAAAGGGAATCGGCTTTCTGCAAAACCGCCTCCTTGATTATGTTAAAGACACTTTGAACTTCATTGCTTTGTTCTTTTGATGATGTTTAATCTATATATTTGCTTTGGTCTTAGTATTGTGTGATTTAGGAGTTTATGCCCAGTTTTATATATGTACATACTTAAGTAACATTATAAAAGTAACTTAAGTCAACACTGGTGGCCCGTGAGCATTTTTTTCCTTGTAATTTACGTTACAGGTGTGATCCAACTTAAGCCTGTATGAGGCATCCACAGCATTTAGAGAAGGGAACGAAGGAGCAGGAAGGCTAGGTGTCCCCCTTCCAAGAAGCAGAGGCAAAGGGTGACACGGGAAAAACCCTGGACTTGGAACTGGAGGGAAAGGGGGTGGCCACTGCGTAGCTGCCGCTTCGCTTCTCTGGGCCACGGCTTCCTTTGCATGTTTGCTTCTGCTTCTACAGTTCGACTGCAAACTGCTTGGCAGCCTTGCTGTCATCCTTGCCAGCACCCTGCTTAGCTGCTCCCCAAGCTGCAGGGGTCAGGGGCTGGCGGGGGACCGCAAGGTGATCAGGAAACGGCCTTCGCCCTCACAGTAGCCCCCAAGGCATCTAGCTGCCTCCTGGCCCCCAGCCTCTCCTCCAGTTAAGCCATCACCTCTCTCCAGTGAGTCCATTAGCAGGGATTGGGGTGATTAAGCAGCAGCCGCGGCAGCCCCTTAGTGGAAAGAGGCCAAGCCGGTCCCCTCTTGCCTGTCTTCCTTCCTCATCAGTGTGCCCAGTTTACACAGATCCACCAAGCCAGAGAGTCCACAGACCCCGGATTATAAAGAAGAGAATTTGCTTCTTTTCAGGGGTAGGAATAAGGCCCAAGCTACCTGACAAAGGAGATTTCTGCAATGAGGCCCCGTTTCTCCTGGGCAAGGTGCCCTCTGCCACTGGTAAGATGGGATGGCCCCACTCGCCCCCATCCCCCACCCCGTCTTCAGATTCAGGTTTATCATCAACATCAACAATCATTATCATTCGTACATAGGTCTTTGTAGTTCACAAAAGATGTTCACATATACTGTCTGATTTGATCATCACAATAAAGAACTCTTTGCGAAGGAACCCGAGGCTGAGGCTAATAATACGTCTGAGAACACAGTCACGGAGTGAAGCCCAGAGACAAGAATGCAGACATTTTGACCTAGGGCCTAGTCCTTTCCACTGCACAGCTCTGTTTTTACTTGCACGGTGTGCCGGGAAGTTTTGCAGCCGTGTCCCGTTTTCGGAGCACTTGCAGTCCCGGTTGTTCAGGCACTGAGTCTTAACTTCCCATCTTACCTGTCAGGTACCAGGACAGGGGTTATGTTGTTCACCTTGGGGTCACCTAAAGCACTTCCACATAAATGCTTGTCATTTTGATTTCAGAGAATAAAGTTGGAGCGATTCAGCCATAAAAGTTTCCTGTTCCTTAGAAACATCCTCCTCTTGCTTTTCACTGATGGAATTCCTTGAATAGAGAACAAAGATTTCCGTGCTACAGCAGGCATTCAATCCTGTGCTGATCCTTTTCTCCAGGAGAGGGAAGGCATGGAGGTGGGAACGTTAAGCCTAAGATGAAACTAGAGAAGGAAGAAGGAAGCAGGCTGGTGCTCAGATATTAAACTTTATCTCCTTTGCAGTTCTTGTGAATGTGTGAAATACACATAACCCAAGGAACCAGACTGGATTGATGATTCTTGAACTTTCATTTTAAAGCACAGAAACCTCTTTTTAAAGTGAACTCTCACTTGGAAACCTAATACATAAGCAGGGAAAAGCAGAGGTGCTCCAGTTAAAGGCAGAGGATGGGGGGCCTGGGGTCCCATCCACAGTGCCCCCAAATAGCCCCTCCTTGCTGGGGCTTCTGATGACATCTCCTGGGAACTGCAGGGGCTCTACTGGACACAGTAGAGAATCACCTGACCAGGTCATTTGCCAGCTGGGCTCCAGGGAGACAGAGATGAATAGCACCCAGTCCCTGCCAGCAATGAGCTTCAGATCATTTCAATGCCCTGTGATAAGGCCTGCGACAGAGGCAGCCTGGTGCTACGGGGCAGAAAAGAGAGCGGCCCCAGGCTGGCGCTGAGGGGCCGGGGAGAGGGGAAGTGGCTCAAGAAGAGCTGTTGCCAGCACAACTTGCATAATGCTTTTGTAAAACAAAAATGACAAAAGTTTAAGTTGACACTCTGGGAGGCCAAGGCGGGTGGATCGCTCAAGGTCAGGAGTTCGAGACCAGCCTGAGCAAGAGCGAGACCCCGTCTGTACTAAAAAATAGAAAGAAATGATCTGGACAACTAAAAATATATATACAGAAAAAATTAGCCGGGCATGGTGGCGCCTGCCTGTAGTCCCAGCTACTTGGGAGGCTGAGGCAGGAGGATCGCTTGAGCCCAGGAGTCTGAGGTTGCTGTGAGCTAGGCTGACGCCACGGCACTCAC
>CAUYSK010114422.1:0-21226 GCA_963575035.1 Avahi laniger
GCAATGTGCACCACCCAAATGATGGACATAATTGAAACTCGGACTTGGGGAGGGAGGGGGGGCAAGGGCAACATATGTAACAGAAACATCTGTACCCCCATAATATGCTGAAATAAATAAAAAAAAAATTAAAAAAAAAAAAGAACCTTAGGAAAGATTTAATTGAGATTGTGAAATTTGAGTTTACAAAATTGTTAGGATGAAGGAGATGAATAAGAATATTTATGTTTTTGTGAGAAAGAATAGAATTTTAAAAGGGAAACATGGAAATTTGTGTATTTGGAGGACAGTGAATAGATAAACCTCACTGAAGAGATATAAGAAATAAATAAAAAATAAGAAACTAAGTATAGTAGTCAAATGGGAAAACATTTAATGTTTTGAAAGTCAGTCTAAGGAGTTTAGATTTGAAAACAGTACATGATAATGAATATTTTCATGCAGAAAAATGAAAAGACAAAAGGAATTTCTAAAGAATATTTGGCACCAAAGCATGTGACAGTTGTATTAGAGAAAAGACAAGGTCGGTGCTGGAGACAGTAAATATATTACTGCTGTGTTAATCTGGTTGTGAGCTAGGGAGGCTTTGGACTAGAGTAGTGGTAGTTAGAATGGATGGGATAAGGCAAATTCTTCCAAAAGGCATTTGAAGGAAGAAACAGTAAGAACACACCATGATTGTGTGGGGAAGAAAATGGAGACTCATTAGTGGCCAGATAATAGATGTCATAGCTGAAGCAGTGAGCCAGTCACACGACAGTAAGAAAAACATAGGGGTGAGCTTAAATAACACTCAAGAGTATGGACCTAGTGGGGAAGAGGAGAGGAGAAGTGGCATCAGAGAGATGGGAGAAGCCCTTAAGTAAAGGGCCAAAGATGCCGAAGAACAAGAGAAAGTCACTAGCGGGTGGTTCATAATCAGCAAACACTTACTTAAGTGTTGAAGAATAAGTCTGAGGAAAGGCCAAGACCATAAATTTTAGCAGGAAGAGATCACTGATAACCTACAAGGAAATAATCTCTTTGGAGTGCTATGCACTGAAGTAGATAGGAAAGAGGATAAAGAGGAATAATTGGAATAGTTAAAAAGAGATGAAAGATGTAGATCAAATATTTAAAGAGCCTGGCAGCAAAACCAGAGAGGAACATGGGTTAGTAAATAGAAAAGGAATAAAAGAAGGATGTTATGATATCTATCTTCCAACATGGCACCCAATGGTCTTTGCCTCCTGGTATTCACACCCCTGGATGGTTCCCTCTCACATTGAAATAGCACTGACTTGTGTGAGCAATAGTAAATCAAAAACATAATGATGTGTGATATCTGATGCTAAGTTATGAAAGATGTTGTGACTTCTGTCATGTTCTTTCATAGATTGGTCATGCTGGGGAAGCTAGCCATTATGTCATGATGACACTCAGGTAACGGATGATGAGGAAGAACTGAGGCCTTCTTTCAACAGCCAGCACAGTCATAATGAGCTATCTTACTGATTTTCCAGGCCTGATCAAGCTTTCAGATGTCCACAGAAACAGCTGACATCTTCACTGCCACCTCATGAGAGACCCTGAGGCAGAACCACTCAGGTGACCCACACGCGAATCCCTGACTCACAGACACTGTGAGATAATACACATTTATTGTTTAAGATCTGGGATAATTTGTTATGTGATATTAGATAACTAATGTGAATTTCTCTAAATTTCTTTTTTGTATGCTTATCTTTTTTGTTTTGTTTTTGTTTTTAGCTTATGGAAAATTGAATAGATCTTAAAGATATTGGAATGATTCAAGATGAGGACAAGAATAAGAGAATTGTAGGGCAAAACTCTGAGTATCTGAAAAATTAAGGGGGCCAAAATACAGCTGGGGATATTATTTTCAATAAGCAGCAGTGGCCTACTTTTGAAGAGTAATGGAAAGTCCAGAATGGATGTAATTCCCATACCATTCTGAGATAAAGACAAGAGTGTCTGAAATAATTCATGTAATTCATAATTCAATTAACTAAATCCTTTATGTATACATAAATCTCTGTTTTTATATTCTTACCTAAATAGGTTAGATGATCTACTTAGCTATAATAAGACATTTTCTGTGACGGTATACTCTTAAACAGTGAAAATACTGTGTTAATTCCTCACAAGGGTCAGGCACCTGGTAAGTGATTCATGAAATACACATGCAATGCTTTATAGTTAAACATGTAGTTTTACTTTTGGTTATTTTCATATTTTTCTACAGGGACTTTAAAAAATTCATCCACAGTTATTATGGCATCAGGGAGCTATCTGTATGAACTCTATAGGTCTTATTGGACACTCAAAGGTCAAATGGACTTTTGGACTTGATCTAAATGGTTGACATGGCTGTTAGAGTAATAAAAGGGGTTGAAGTACAGTGGAGATGAGATTATATAGATTCTTTCACATAATTTCGACCACATATAGGTTCTCAAGTTCTGCTCTGAGCTCTTTGATATGTATTTCTGGGGAGAAAATATTCATTTATTTATTGTTTTAATAAATCATTTGTAGGTTACTATATGAAGACCTCTAAGAGCTAAAAAGATCGATCAGAAAAGTGTCTTTCCTCAGTTGTTTATAGTCACACATCATTGCTAATGGCAAGGGTGGTGTCTGTGTCAGAGGAAAGATAGGGGAACGAACATGCATGTGTGCCCTGAAGCTCTCACATGATTATAGAGTTCTTCTTAGAGTGCTCTTTGGCATGGAATGAAGAAATGGGAATATTTTTAGCATTCTAACATTCATTCATATGCAGCACTTTAACATATGAAATATTGTTACTGGTGATCAAGCCAACCTTAACTTTCTTTCAGATCTTGTGGTTATCTACTCACTGTTTTGATCCTTCTTTGTGGTTGGGGTGAATGTTGGACCCCTCTAGTAAGACATCTTGAGCTGACCCTCTTGCCAGTTTTACATCCCAGATGTCTTTCTTAAGGATCTGAAATAATCTCTTTGAAATGTTAATACCAAAGGAGACAACACCCCTATCTTCTAGTCTCTGTGGTTGGATAGGAGCCTAATAGTGATGGGCACAGCCAACAGAGATGGCCTAATCATAGAGAAAAACATTTGTGAATTCAGGAATAACCCAATGTGCTCGACACATCTCATTGATCAACCTTCCCATTAATGTCCTCCAGTAATTTTTCCACTAGCTCACCCTAGTGCTTAAAACCCTTCCCATCTTTTGTTTCAGCAGAGTTGAGTTCAGTCTCTGATCCCTATTGCAATAGCCTGAGTAAAGTCTTACTTGCCTGCTTAATATACAGCACGATGTTATGACAGACAAATACATAGTGAAATGATTACTATGGTTAAGCAAATTAGCATATCCATCTCCCTACATAGTTACTTTTTTTTTTTGAAATAAGAAGATCTGAAATCTATTCTCTTGGCAAGTTTCCAGTACACAATACATTATTATTAACTATAATCATCATGCTATACATTAGACATCTAGATTTCTTCATCCACATAACTGCAACTTTGTACCCTTTGACCAACATCTTCCCATTCCTCCCAATCCCCACCTTTGGTGGCCACCATTTTATTCTCTGTTTCTATGTATTTGACTTTTTTAGATTATACATATAATTGAGATCATGCAGTATTTGTCTTTCTGTGTCTGGCTTATTTCATCTAGCATAATGTTCTCCATGTTTATAGATATTATTGCAAATAATATGATCTCCTTTTTGTGTGGCTGAACAATATTTCATTGTAAATATATATACCACATTTTCTTTATCCATTCATCTGTCAATGGACACTTATATTGATTCCTTATTTTGGCTATTGTGAATAATGCTACAATGAACATGGGAGTGCAGATATCTCTACAAGGTACTGATTTCATTTCCTTTGGATATATACCCAGAAGAGAGATTGCTGGATCATATAGTAGTTCTGTTTTTAATTTTTTGAGGAACCTCCATTCTGTTTTCCATAATGGCTGTGCCAATTTACATTCTCACCAACAGTGTATAAGAATTCCCTTTTCTCCACACCCTCACCGATACTTGTTATCTTGTCTCTTTGATCATAGCCATTGTAATAGATGTGAGGTGATATCTCATTGTGGTTTTGATTTGTGCTTTTCCCCAATAGTTAGTATTATCGAGCATCTTTTTATATGCCTGTTTGCTATTTTTATGGTTTCTTTGGGAAAATATCTATTCAGGTTATCTGCCCGGTTTTTTAATTGTGTTATTTGGTTTTTTGTTATTGAGTTGGGTGAGTTCCTTATCTATTTTGGATGTTTACTCCTTATCAGATGTATGGTTTGCAAATAATTAAATAATTTCTCCCAATTCATATGTTGCCTTTTCATTTTGTTGATTGTTTCCTTTGCTGTGTAGGAGCTTTGTAGTCTGATGTAGTCCTACTTGTTTATTTTGTTTTTGTTGCTTCGGCTTTTGTTGTGATTATCTGAAAAAATCATTGCTAAGGTAGATGCCAAAGAGTTTTTACCTATGTTTTCTTCTTGAAGTTTACAGTTTCAGGTCTCATGTTTAAATCTTTAATTCACTTTGAGTTGATTTTTCAGTTATACCATCCCTTTTACATTGTCATTATAAAATGTAACATGTAAAATTGCAAAACTTAAGCATATTATTTACTGTAACTATAATTAATTTTTCTGTTCTTTGCACATAGTTGATTCAAAAATTTGAAAACCAATAAATGCCATTTACAATAAATAAATAAGTTAAATAGACATATTTGATACACAGAGAAGAATATGTAAGCCTATGTTACAGTACCAAAATAATTAATGTTCTGAGTCTCTTTCTCACCCCTACCTTTATCTTTAAAAGTTGGTTTGGCTTTACCCATTGAGTTTCTTTTCCTTCTCTGCTTCCTAAGGATATTTTAGTGTTTCCAGTGTAGGTTTTGAGGGCTTTTGTGAAGTAGAGCCTAGAGGAAAGGAAAAGAATCATAAGGTCAAAGGAAGAAGTAAGGCTGAGAAAGAATTTGGTGGGGGGGGGAGTTTGGAAAGAAGAAATGAAAATAATTATGTATGTAAGGTTAATTAGGTGAGATATTTTAAAGGAATCTGAAGAAGTATTGTTCTCCCTATAATCCTTTGAAGTGTGCAAAAAATGCAAAGAAAGATTATGATCATGACTTGTTTATACAGCTTTTTTTTTAAAAGTTCTACATTTTTCCTCTGTCTCTCTCTGTCATTGAAGGATCAAATGATTTTTATCTTTTTATTAAGAAGTTCCAGACCTTTAATAAACACAATTTAGAAAATGAAATTTAGCTTCTTTCTAAAAAAACACCTCACAGAGACTTCTGGATTCCTTTCTAATATTTTATTCTTAATGAAAGAAGATTTTTGAATTTATAGAGATGTAGATTTTCATCAGATATCACTCTTATGAATGTGTAGTAAAATAGGAAATTATAAGTGTAATAAATTGGTTAATCCAATAGTTCTTATTGGTCTCAGGGCCCCTATATACTTCTAAAAGCTATTGAGGATCCCAAGGAATTTTTGTTTATGTGTGTAATGTCTGTCAGTATTTATTATACTAAAAATCACAACTGAGAAAATTTTAAAATATTTATTTAATAATTCATTTAAGATAATTCTAACACTGTAATTTATTGACATAAACATTGGTGTGAAAATAATATTTTCTAAAATAAAAAATAGTTTAATAAAATAAACTATTTTATAAAATAAAAAATGGCACTGTTACACATTTATATAAGTTTCTTTAATGTCTGGCTTAATATAAGACAGTTGCATTCTTATGCCTGCTTCTGCATCAGCCTGTTGCCATATACTGTTTTAGTAAAAGTATATGGAGAAAATCTGTTTTTACATATGTAACTGGAAAAGGGAAGAACCTTTTCAGATAATTGTGGATATTCTTTATTACTACACTGAAACTCAGTAAATGGTAGTTTTCTTAAAGGTTAGCTGCAACATGAATCTGAAACTATATTGTATTAGTTTCCTATTACTGCTGCAGCAAATTACCACTAACTGGGTGGCTTATGATGCAAATTTACTCTCAGGCGAAAAGTCTGATATGAAGGTGCCAGTAGGGCTCTACTCCCTATGTAGGCTCTAGTGGAGATTCTGATTGTGCCTCTTTCATCTTCTGGTGGCTGTCAGCATTCCTTGACTTGTGACTTTATCACTCCAACCTCTGCCTTTGTAGTCTCATTATCTTCTCCTTTTCTGTCTATGCAATCTGCCTCTGCCTGTCTCTTATAAGGACACTAGTCATTGAATTTAGGGCCCACCCAGATAATATATGTATCTTCTCTGAAAATCTGTAACTTAATGATGTCTTTTACATGTAATTTACGTTTTCTTAAAGACAGTATAAAGTTAATATTTACAGGTTGTGGGGATTAAGATATGGACATATCTTTTTGGGGGCCACCATTCAGACCACTGCACATATCAATTGCTTTGTCTTACTGTATTGCATTAAAATTCATTAGTTCATCTTGTACTCTAAATGGTCTTTTACTATGCATGGTTTTATAACATCACACATTAGGTATTTGGAAAATATTGATTCACCAATTTATGGGGATCTTCCAAATATTGATGTATTTTATACAGTATCGAAAAATCAGTTAATATCACCACAAAACTAATTTGAATAGTCTTTAAAGATTGGGAAGATACATGGTGGCAGATACAAGTTTTCTAAAATTCTAATTTTCACTTGAAAGCTCCAATTTTATCATTGGCAACAAATCTAGTCAGTTTTTCTGCTTGAAGAGAAGGTTTACTTTGCTCATTGTTAAAAAATTTTGTATCCCAAATCTGAATAAATATCATTTGTTTATCTGTCATTTTTTCAAGTAAAAATAATGTTCTGTGAAAAAGTAGCTGGTTCAGCTTGCAAGTCAAACAATTGCATGAGTGCTTTTCCTAGAGGCAACTATTAAACTTTAGTATGCAACCAAACACCTTATATATAATTCCTCCTTTGTTACACGGATTTTTTTAAAAGATATGTACTCAAAAGGTTGAGATTTAATAATATCAATCATTTCTACTGCTTTATCCAGGATGTTTTAAAGTGAAATTGGTTTTCCCCACTGTATTTTTTGGTATTCTGAGTGTGTAGCAGTAAAAAAATATGACTTCTGATATAGTTTGGTACAACTTGATTCATGCAAATGTGCCCAGCAATTTTACCCATGATTACTCTTGAACCAGTGCAAATGTCAATGTAGTGAAAAAAGATAAATAATACATTAAAAATTATGAAAATAGTTTTGACTTTGCAGATCCCTAAAAGGCCTCAGGGACTCCTTGGGAACTTCTGTGTTGAGGCATTTCCAAACTTCTTTGCATGTGGAATCTAGCTCTTTTAGACTTAGAATTTCTGATGCCTATCTTTTTCCATATAGCATCATATTCTGTTTCATCAATAGCATTAATGAGACAGCTTTTCTTTAAAGGATGCTCTACTGTAGACTTTGAGATTTTTTTTCTAAGCCTGTGATACTCACTCAGCATGTTTTGACATTGACCTTTTCATGTTGTTTTCAGAATTGTCAACAGAAGGATTTCAGACAATAAGCAGGATGCTTATTCTTTCCTTAATTCCATAGTTGTTTATTGACTAAATTGTTGAGGGGTTGCAATTGTCAGTCTTGCCACTAGGATTGGAAACTGAGTTCATGCATGTGCAGGCAATGATTAACATCTATGTGATATTGAATTGTGTATGCAAAAATATTATATATCTTTCCTTTTGTTGTATCTACTTTTGTGCTTTTCAGGAACATTTTACAGCTTTCTTCATATCGATTTTGAACATCTCTAAGCTTGCATACAAATATTTATCATAACAGGGTCTTCTCTTTCATTATATCCTCTAATTGGTTTTGCATTGTGTTTATATATCGTATTCATTCATAGGAAGATTTAATATTATATGGAGGTTAATATTTTCGAAATTGATAAATACATCCAATGCAACCTCAATGTAATTATCATTAAGTTTTTCCACACAGGGATAAACACATTGATTAGCCATTTCATGTGAAAAATCAAATAAGCAACAATAGCCATGAATATCCTCATAGAAAAAGTAGTGGTATATAGTATGAATTAGCTCTATCCTATGTTAAAATGTATAATAATTAAAATAGTGTAGTATTGGAAGCTAAATAGACATTTAGCCAAAGAGAAGAAAGAAAAAAAATTCTAGAAATAGATCCAAATCCCTGCAAAAATTTACTATATTATAAAGTCAGCATATCAAATTGGTAAAGAAAAAAATGGGCTTTTTAATAAGTGATATTGGAAAAGGTTACAAAGTTTCAGTTATGCAAGATAAATTCTGAAGTTGTATCACACAGCATACTGGCTATAGCTAACAATACTGTGTCGCATACTTAAAATTTACTAAAAGCATAGATTATATGCTATATTTTTGCCACTCACACAAAATAATATTAATAATAAAGGAAGGTGTGGCAACCTTTGGGAGGTAATGGATATGTTTATGGCCTTGATGGTGTGATGGTTTTACTGCTGTATACTTGTTCCCAAACTCTTCAAGTTGTGCACATTAAATATGTACAGCTTTTTACACGTAAACCATACCTCAATAAAATGGTTTAAAAATGTGATGTTAAGATAAGCAGTTGGACATGTAGAAAAAAATAAAATTTCATTTTCACACCAAACTTCAAGAGAATTTGTAAATGAATTAGAAATGTAAATTTTAAAAGTAAAATGTACAAGTAGTAGAAGGAAACCTTAGTGTGTTTCTTGATTACCTTAGAGTTGAGAAAATTTTCTTAACTTTGATTAAAATACAGAAGCAGTAAAGAAAACACTGGTGTATTTAACCACTAAATATTTGAATGGCAAAAGAACCACAAAGTCAAAGATAAATGATAAACTAGAAAAAAATATATGCAATTCACTTCAGAAATAAAGAATTAGTACAATACAGAGGCTCTAAAATAGGAGGAAAATTACAACTGTAGAGAAAAATGAGCTGTTTATAGAGACTCACATGACCCTTGAACATATGGAAAGTTTCTCAAATTTGTTCCCAATAAGTAAATTGCAAATTGAAACTACAATGAAATACTATTTCTATCAGATTGGCAAAAGTTCAAATTTAACAACATACTCTTTCATCAAGCCTGTGAGGAAACAGGTGCTTACATATATTTCTAGTGGGAAAACACAATAGTGAAACTAGTAAAATTATGCATGTCTTTATTTTTTGACCCAGCAGTTTCTCTGATTGGAATCTATCTCGAAGAAACTCTAGCAAACATACAAAAAGATATTTGCATAGAACTGTTAATTGCAGGGCTATTTATTTATCCAGTGCTCTTTTGTGGATATCTGGTGCGGGACTATGTAAAAACATTATATACACACAATGGACTTCTATTCAGTTCTAAAACAATGAGGAAAATGTCTATACACTGTTATGGAGTAAAGTAATAAGATGGAGAGAATGTGTATAACATTTATTGCTTTTTTTTTTTTTGAGACAGAGTCTGGCTGTGTTGCCCTGGCTAGAGTGCCGTGGCATCAGCCTAGCTCACAGCAACCTCGAACTCCTGGGTTCAAGCGATCCTCCTGCCTCAGCCTCCAGAGTAGCTGAGACTACAGGCATGCACCACCATGCCCGGCTAATTTTTCTATATGTATATTTTTAGTTGTCCAGATAATTTCCTTCTATTTTTAGTAGAGACAGGGTCTTGCTCTTGCTCAGGCTGGTCTCGAACTCCTGACCTTGAGTGATCCACCTGTCTCGGCCTCCCAGAGTGCTAGGATTACAGGCGTGAGCCACCGTGCCCGGCCAACATTTATTGCTTTTATATAATTATATATATATACATTTACTTATATTAAAAGTGCATGAATAAGTCAGAACATTTGTAAAAAGATGAGCAATATGTGAAGAGGACATAAATAGAAGCTAAACTGCTCTAAATATACTATATTTTATGGATTGACTTTGAGACCATGTCAATGTGTTTTTATATAATTTTCAAAAATTAATACAATAAACACAAAAGCAGTAGCTAAAGTCAAAACCAAAATGAGCTAATTAATCTAACTTTGATTCAGCATGGTCATATAAGCCATATAGATAGGAATTACGATAAGTGCTTTTAAGTTCCAATAAATTTACCATGGATTCCTAGTAGGTTATACTCTAAGGATAAAAATGATACACTTAAAAATTTTAAACATTTTTTGTAATTATACTGTTTATTCTAATATTGGGATTGTTATTCTCTTATTATAGAATAAAAGAACTAACAAATATGTTAATTTTGTTAGGAACCAAAAATTTTCAGAGTAAGGGAAAAGAGAAAAATAATTTAAATTTTAATAGGAATTATTGATATGAGCTCATGCTTCATGTTGCATTCTCTTTTAAGAAATGCATATTTTCTGGCAGGAGGGCAAGATGGCCAACCACAGATATTGGTTGCCAGATTGTCACAAACAGAGGAAGAAGTTTCAGGTGAGAAATCATACCCCAGGTGAAATATGAGGGAAAGGAGTCAGAACCTTTTCTTACTGGAGATTCCAGGGGAAGAAGCAGTAGAGCAGAATAAGAAGGAGCAAAATTTTGGCAGAGACCAACCCCCAAGGGATTTGGAGCTCAGTGGAAACGGTAGGTGGGAATGATTACTCTTCCTCCCCTCATACCTGTTGTGGTCTGGTCTGCCAGCTCCCAATCTGTTGGAAAGCCCTTCTGCCCTGACAGATCCCAGGTGCTGCTGTCATTGGTGAACTGAGAGCTTCTTGGGAACAGAGCACTGGCTGCAAGCCCAGGTATGTTTGCTTCTTCTTACCAGTGACCTGAGCTGAGACGGCAGGTTTTGTATTGCCTGTGCACCTCTATCCAGCCAGGGAATCACAGTCTCTCAGTCTCCCTGTCACTGGATCCCACATGAACATTCCCAGCACCCACTTGGACTGTGACAACCAAAAATGAATGGGGAGACACGGGGGAATGGCAGTATTCTTGGAGTTCTGACCTGTGGGCTAGGCTGCCCTAAGGAGAATGGGAACTGCTACAAATGATTTTTAAGACAGAGGAAGATGGAATACACACTCTCCTGCATCAGAAAGCCCCTGGCTCAAGATACTGCCGCCCTCCCAGTGGAGTTGCTCCCCACCATTTGGGGAGCATCTCTCCCACCCACTGCCACAGAGGCAGCCACAGCTAAAAGGTTGTTTCCTTTTGGGACTGGTGAGTGTTTCACAGGGAACATTAGGCCCTGGTACCTGGGAACAGATGGCCAACCTCTAACAGAGTGCCTATCACACCCTGACTTCTACCAAGCTTGCAGCTCACTCTTCCTGCAGAAAAGAAGCAGCAAGCACTTTCCTGTGCCCCAAGGAGAAAAGCTACCACCTCCTCTGAGGGAGTGCAGGGATAGCTCTTCTTCCTGAGCTCCAAGCTGCCTGTCTCTTCTGAAAGGAGCCTACCCACTCTGGAGGCAAGTTCTTGACAAAACCACATATCCCCCACTGAAGCATTTTAGCCACAGCCCACACCCAGTCTGGTAGCCCTACGCTCAGCAGGTTGAGCACCTCCACCACTTCTGCTGCAGCTAGACCAGGGTGGAAAGCGGAAATCTGAGCACTTTTGTGCCCTCAAAGGATAGAGACCACTGTCATTGCCAAGAGAGGGAGATGTGGGTGGCTTATGTGTCCCGCAGCTACTCCCTTCTGCTGAACATGTCAAGGGGGGCCCACACTTCCTGTTGCAATCTCCCAGTACATCTGCCCTTCTCCATCCTGAGCATTCTTCTGGAGCAGGACAGCACGCCACCCCTCACTATCATAGCTAGCACCTGAACCCAGGGAGGCTTGAGAGAAAATTTGTCAGTTTGGTCTGGGTCTAGTCACCTCAGGACTCAAGCATGCCACCCCCGGGCCTGGGAATTGGGGATTACCTAACCTAGTCTACCACCACTTGCACCTGAATACTCTCCTAGGGTCCAACCCACCCAATTTGCCAGCAACATGACAGTAGGTACTTACCTGCAAAGCCAAAAGACAGGATACCTCTACCTTGCTACACTGAGCAGTGCAGTCCCAGCAATGAAGAACAGATGAACCACAAAGATGTCTGTTTAGAGGTGAGGGAAGAGATTCCAGATGAGAGGGAACCAGCATAAGAAGTCTGGCAATATGAAAAAGCAGGCTGTTTGAACACCCCTGAAGGATCACACTAGCTATGCAGCAATGGGTTCCAACCAAAAAGAGATTATTAGAATGTTGAATAAGAAATTCAAAATATGGATCATAAATAAGCTCAATGGGATCTATGAGAAAGTTGAAAACCAACACAAAGACCAAGAAAATAACTTGATGTGAATGAAAAATTCACTAAAAAGATAGTTTTTTTAAAAAGCAGAACTTCTGGAAATGAAAGAATCATTTAGGGAAGTACAAAATATAGTGGAAAATTTTAACAATAGACTAGATCAAGCAGAAGAGAGAATTTCAGAGCTTGAAGACAAGGCTTTTGGATTAACTCAGTCAGTCAAAAGTGAAAAAAAAATTAAGAATGAACCAAGTCTTCAAGAATTATGGGGCAATGTAAGATGATTTAACATAAGAATTATAGGTAACACTGAGGGAGAAGAAGAAAAATCAAAAAGTATAGAAAATCTGCTTGAGGGAATAATGGATGGAGGAAAACGTCCCTGGTCTTGCTAGAGATTTAGACATCCAGATACAAGAAGGTCATTGAAATTCTGGAAGATTCATTGCAAACAGGAATGGCACACCGTCATTAGAATGGCCAAAGTCAAAGTCAATGAGAAAAGCCTACAAGCAGCAAGATGAAACAGCAAGTAAGGAAATCCATCAGACTGGCAGTAAACTTCTCAGGAAAAAACACCAAGCAAACAAACAAACAAAAAAATTACAAACCAGAAGGGAATGGGGTCATATCTTCAGTCTTCTTAAACAGAATAACTGTCATCCAGAAATTTCGTATCCTGAAAAACTAAGCTTCATAAATGAAGGAGAAATAAAGTCTTTCCCAGACAAGCAAACTCTAGGGGAATTTGTCACCACTAGACGTGTCCCATAAAAAGTGCTTAGAGGTGCTCTATGCATTCAAGATAACAATTGATACCCTCCAGTGTAAAAACAACCAAAAGTAAAAACTCATAGCTCTTATAAAACAGTAACTCAAGGGAGAACATAAAGCAAATAAGTAACAATAAGATGACTGCTACAGTATCTCTCATATCAATATTAACATTGAATGTAAATGGCATTAACATCTCATTAAAAAGATACAGATTGGCTGAATCGATGAAAAAACACAAACCTGAAATATTTGCTGTTTCCAAGAAACAGATTTAACTCATAAAGATTCTTATAGACTCAAGGTAAAGGGGTGGAAAAAATATTCCATGTAAATAGAAACCAAAAGCAAGCAGAAGTAGCTATTCCTAAATAAGATAAAATAGATTTTAAATCAACAGAAGTAACAAAAGGACAAATATAGTCATTATATAATGATAAAGGGATTGATTCAACAAGAAGATATAACAATCCTAAATATATAAGCTCCTAAAACAGGAGTTACCAGATTCATAAAACAAATATTACTAGACTTAAAAGAAACAAACAGCAGCATCATAATATCCAGGAACTTCACTACTCCCACTGATAGAACTGGAGAGATCATCAAGGCAGAAAGTCAACAAAGAAACACTGGACTTACACAGGACTCTAGAACAAATGGACAAAGCAGACCTTTACAGATCATTCTACCCAGGAACTTCAAAATATACATTCTTCCAAATTTGAACAAAATCCAAATCATACCATGTATCTTCTCAGACAACTGTGGAATAAAACTACAAACCAATTTTAAGAGGAACTCTTAAAACTACACAAATATATATAAATTAAATAACCTGCTGCTGAATGATCCTTGGGTCAATGATGAAGTCAAGATGAACATTTTAAAAAAATTGATTAGATAAAGCAACACATGCTACCAAAATCTCTGGGATACAAAAACATCAGTGCTAGGAGGGAAGTTCATTGCACTAAATGCCTACATCAACAAGACAGATTGCAAATAAACAACCTAATGTCATACCTCAGGGAACTAGAGAAAGAAGAACAAACCAAACCCAAAATTAGCAAAAGACAAGAAATAATAAAGATCAAAGTAGAACTAAATGAAATTTAAACAAAATACAAAAGGTCAACAAAATAGTTGGTTCTTATAAAAGATAAAATTGATAGGACAATAGCTAGATTAACCAGGAATAGCAGAGAAATGATCCAAATAGGCTCAATGAGAAATGAAAAAAGAGATGTTACAGCTGATATCACAGAAATACAAAATATCCAAGAGTACTATAAAAACCTCTACACACACAAACTAGAAAATCTAGAGACAATGGATAAATTTTTGGAAACAGTTGATCTACTAAGCTTGATTTAAAATGAAATAGAAATCCTTAAGGAGACTAATAATGAGCAGAAAAATTGAAACAGTAATAACAAATTTCTAATTAAAAGAAAGCCTAGGACCAGATGAATTCACCAGAATCCTAGCTGAATTGGACCAGACCTACAAAGAATAACTGGCACCTATCCTTCTGAAACTCTTCCATAACATTGAGAAGGAGAGAATCCTAACTCATTTTCTTTGAAGCCAGTATCACCCTGATACCAAAAAGAGAAAGGACTGCATAGAAAAAGAAAACTACAGACCAATGTCTCTCATGAACATAGATGCAAAAATTCTCAACAAAATCTAGCAAAGTGAATCCAACAGTACATCAAAAAAAATTCACTATGATCAAGTGGGTTTCATACCAGGGATGAAAGGGTGCTTCAATGTATGCAAATCAATAAATGTGATTCACCACATAAACAGAATTAAAAACAAAAACTATATGGTCATTTCAATAGATGCAGAAAAAGCATTCGATAATATCCAGCACTTTTCATGATAAAATTCCTCAATAAACTAGGTATAGAAGAAATATTCTAAATAATATTAAAAATAATATTCAAAATAATAAAAGCCACCTATGACAGTCCCACAGCCTACATCATAATAAATGGGGAAAAGTTGCAAACATTGCCACTAAGAACTGGAACAAGATACGAGTGCGCCCACTATTACCACTTCTATTGAATATAGTGCTGGTCCTAGCCAGACCAATAAGACAAGAGAGAAATAAAGGGCATTCAAATAGGAAAACAGGGGTTAAACAGTCACTGTTTGCTGATGATATGATCTTATATTTAGGAAATCCTAAAGACTTCCCCAAAAGACTCCTAGAATTAATATAGAATTAATAAACAAATTCAGTAAAGTCTCAGGTTGTAAAATTAATGTACTCAAATAAGTAACATTTCTATATAATAACAACAATCAAGCTGAGAGTCAATCAAGAACTCAATACCACTTATGATAGCTGCAAAAAAATATACCTATGAATATACTTAATAAAGAAGTGAAAGATCTGTTCAAGGACAACACAAAACACTGATGAAAGAAATCCTAGTTGACACAAACTAATGAAAAAACATTCCTTGCCTATGGATTGGAAGAATCAATATTGTTACAATGTCCATATTGCCCAAATGTGATTTAAAGATTCAGTAAAATTCTCATCAAAATATCAATGTCATTTTTCATAGAACTTGAAAAAACAATCCTAAATTTCATGTGGAACCAAAAAAGAGCCCAAATAGCCAAAACAATCCTAAGCAAAAAGAAATCTGAAGACTTCACATTACTTGACTTCAAATTATGCTATTAGATGAGGCTATAGTAACCAAAACAGCATGGTACTGGTATGAAGGTAGACTCATATGGTCAGATGGAAGAGAATAGAGAATACAGAAGTAAAACCATATAGCTACAACCAATTGATTTTTGACAAATCAGAGAAAAACATACCCTGGGGAAAGGATGCCATATTAAATAAATGATGCTGGGAAAATGGAAGAACCACATGCAGAAAAATGAAACTGGATCCCTGTCTCACACCATATACAAAAATTAACTCAATGTGAATGAAATGCTTAAATGTAAGACCCAAAATCATAAAAATTCTCAAAATTTAGGAAAAACTCTTTTGGACATTGGCCTATGCAAAAAATTTATGACTAAGACTCCAAAACAAATATGGCAACAATAAAAATAAATAAATGGGACTTAATTAAACTAAAAAGTTTATGCACAGCAAAGGAAATAGTCAACAGAGTAAATAGACAACCTACAGAATGGGAGAAAACATTTGCACGCTATAAATCTGACAAAGTACTAATATCTAGAATCTATAAGGAACTCAAATCAGTAAGACAAAAGCAACCTCATCACAAGTGGTCAAAATATATGAACAGATTATTTTCAAAAGAAGATATATAAATAGTCAACAAACATATGAAAAAATGTTCAACATCATTAATCAAGGAAATGCAAATTAAAACCACAATGAGATATCACCTTACTATCCCTGTCAGAAAGGCCATTATTATAAGTCAAAAAAACAGTCGATGTTAGCATGGATGGGGTGACAAGGGGATGCTTATACACTGTTGGTGAGAATGTAAATTAGGACAACCTCTATGGAAAACAGTATGGCGATTCCTCACTGCATTAAAAGGAGACCTACCATTTGATCCAAAAATCCCACTACTGGGTATCTACCCAAAGAAGAAGATGTCATTGCATCACAAAGACACCTGCACTTATATGTTTCTTACAGCACAATTCACAATTGCAAAGATGTGCAATCAACCTAAGTGTGCAACAACTGATGAGTGGATAAAGAAAATGTGAAAGATATATATATATATATATACACCTCATACACACATACACACACACACACACACACACACACCATGAAGTACTACTCAGCCATAAAAAGGATTGAAATAATGTCTTTTGCAGCAACTTGGGTGGAAATTGAGAGCATTATTCTAAGTGAAGTATCTCAGGAATGGAAAAACAAATGCCAAATATTCTCACCTACTAGTGGGAGTTAAATGATGTGTGTATATAATCGTAAAGTGGTGTAAGGGACATTGAAAATCAAGAAAGGGCAATGGAGGGAGGAGTGTGAGGGCTAAAAAATTACCTATCAGGTACAATGTACACTATTTTAGTGATGGCTGTACTAAAACCCTGACTTCAGCATGATACAATTCATACATGTAACAAAAAACACTGTACCCCCTAAATCTTTTGTAATAAAAAGAAAAAACAAAAAGAAAATGCATATTTTGCATTCTGCTGTTTTAAACATTCATTGAATTATTTCAAATTCATTTCTAGAATTTCTAATTTTTCCAATTTTATCTACTTATCTGATATTTTTTGATTTATGCCTATTTTTGCCATTGCCCATTTTGTTTCCTTAAACATTTCATGCATAGCTCTTTTCAATGCTGGGACTGATAATTCCAAAATCTTCAAGTCTTGTGGGTATTAATTTATTATTAATTTGTTATTGTTCTCACTGAATTTGACTCAAAGTGTCTTACTTTCTTATGTGTGTAGCAATTTTTATGAAGTTATACATGATTTTCATCCCTGAAAAAATTTCAAGCCAACCCTGTAGGATTTTTATGCATTTTAAGGGTTTTGGGTTCAGAGGAGATAGCTCACACTCAGCTTATCTTCCAAGAGTTGATATTCCCCAAAATGGGTTGCTAGAGGACTCCGCCTCACAGATCCCTAGGCTCTTCCTGCTGTCACACATCTAGGCAGCCCACTTTTCTTACTTCTCGCCTCTCCGTCTCTGACATACTGGCTCCACTTTGGTAGCCGCTCTAGTTCCCAGCGAAAGCTTTAGAATTTCAGGACATTAGAACACTTTGGTTCCAATTTCTGCTTCAGCATTTACATACTGTTGTTATCCAAGATTGATTATCTTCTTTTTTAACTCCATAAATTAGACACTGTAATAGTAATGGTTTTTTTCTAGACATTTTATTTTTAACATTTTATTTGCTTATCATTTCTTCTTCTATTTGTACTGACTGGAGTAAAGACTAATGTGGATATGCAAAATATTTAACAGATTTTAAAAGATTTGGTTCTCATGGGGGGGATACACCTACTTTAAACATTAATGGAAATTTCTCTTATTTATTTTAGTAAGCAAACAGTAAAATCTTCTTGCAGTGGGTCTGCAGGGGGCAGAAAAATATTGCACACTTGTAATATTTTGTTTCATGCCAGGTTCCTCTCCCATAAACTTTATTTCAGTGAGGAAATCCAGGTCTGTAGCTTGAGCTAGCAATTTACAAATTTGTAGAGGAGAAGATTTATTGAACTAAACAGTAAAAAAGAAAAGCCGTTTTATAATGCATGATAGAATAGTCTAACCAAAAAATTGTTGTCTTCCCTAGTCTATACATAAATCAGTGCCTTATCATTTCTGTGCAGTCATGCTTAACATTTTTTACCCTAGAATTATGGGCAAATCTGTGTAATACAGGCATTAGAATACATTTTTTATGTCACATCTAATAAGCATTTAAAAAATGCCATTCTTCTAATTTTTTTTTCATCTTTTTTCTGACTCTCTTTGTTAGAAACTCCCAATCCAGTAACTCACTCTGTATGTCACGAACGGATCCTGAGCAGCCCTGTGCAGGTAGCTCACTTTCAGATGCGACACATTGCTCTACATGCAGAAAATAGGGAATCCAAAATAAATACTCAGCCTTAATGTTGTCAGGGCTTGTTTTCTGTTACAGGAGGTATGGTTTTAGGCATCATTTTTACTAAGGATGGGTAAGATCTGTTTGATGCCGATGTGGTTTTGCTATTCTCAATTTGACATTTAAGGGGTAAATATTTTTCTATTCATAATTCCATTCTTCATTTTCTTCTCTTTCCTTTCTATTTCTACTGCTGCTCCAACTTCATCACAGAAATTGCTGTTGACAAGAAGAGATGTATATAATATGAATTACCTGTCTAGGTCCAGGTTACATCCACATCATCAGTAAATTGTTTAGCATCAGCTTCTAGCATTGCTATACAATTGTGAAAGACAGTGAAAATCAGAGACATATAATATCCAGTACTCTTATATCTTAGTTCCTTATGTGTAGAAAAAAATCCTATGTTTGGGAAAATTTGTAAAAGAGGTGGTGTTTTAACAGAGAAAATGATTTTCTTGTTAATTAGGCAAGTGATAAGTAATTAATTTAAAAGCTAAAGAAAATAAGCCATATTTATACCTCAAGCTTGTGGATATTTCATATAAAAAAGCTTTGGTAAGATATAGTACACAAAATGCATGTAAGAGTTATATGTACAGTCTGAAGACTAAATAAATCCCATTTTCCTGTAGGCTAAGTGATACAACATTATTACCACCATAGAAACCCTCGATGACTCTCCCAGCTTCCAGCCCCTTCTTTGCTTCCAAGAAGGCACCCTCATTCTGAAATTCTGAATTTCTGTTAGTCTTTCCCTCTTTTTTTCTAATTTTAGAAAAATGTGTCTCCATAAACAATGTAGAATTTTGCCTTTTTGAAAAAAATCAAATAAATTAAATTATATGTATTCTTCTCCGAGTTGCTTATTTTGTTTATTCCCGCTAATGAGACAGTGCATTTATTTTTGCTGTTGTATAGTATTCCATCGTGTTTATGTGTGTATACACGTGAATATACATGTGTGTATACGTATAGTTTCAAATGCACACATACTAGCTAGAAATATTTGCAGTGTTTCTAGGTTTTTTTGGTTATGATTAATGCTGCTGTGAATAATAATGACAATAAAAATACCTAAAGCTGTAATACTTATTATGTGCCAGGTACGCTTCTAAGCACTTTTATATATTATTTAAATATCAACACAAGCCTATGAGGTAGATACTACTACGGTTATCAACTTATGGTTGAGGAGACAAGCATAAAAATGTAAATAAATTAACTAAGCAGAGATGAGATTTCAACCCAAGAGCCTGGCTACAGTCTATGCTCTTAATCACTGGTGTTCTCTTCCTTGACTCTTGCAGTGCTTCTGAAACACATGTGCAAGGGTTTCTTGACGCTTTATGCATAGATGTGGAGCTTCTAGATTATAGAGTTTGCACACACACCACTTTGCCAGGTAGTGCTAAACTTTCCCAAGGAGTTGTTCCAATTTACCCTGCCACTAGCAGTGGAGGAGAACTTTTGTTAACACACATCCTAGCTAACATTTGGTATCATCTAACTTCTTGAATTTTATGACTTTTATGGGTATAGACAGGAATTTGTGATTTTAATTTTTTTCCTTATTATTAATGAAGCTCAACATTTTTCATATATTTTAGGGAATTTTGTGTTTTCTGCTCTGTGTAAAGACTTTTTGTGTTTTTTTACATTTTTTTCTTATTTGAATGTTTGTCTTTTTTTAATCGGCTTATGGAATTTTTATGTTTTTAGATAATATGTCTTTGTGGCTAATATATGTTGCTAATATCTTCTAGTTATGGCTTGGCTTTTAAATTTTGACCAACAGAAGTTCTTAATTTTACTACAGTCAAATTTATAATTTTCTTTAGGGTATGTACTTTTTGTATTTTATCTAAAGTCACTAACCTATTTTTACATGGTATTGTAATAGTTTTATAGATTTCTTTTTCAATTATAAATATTTAAACTTTTTGTGGTAAAGTAGCAATATACTTTTATTTTCTTTCTAGATGATAACTAATTGGCTCAGTACTAAGTATTGAAGAGTCCATTTTTTCCCCTCTCATCAGAAGCTCCCTTTCTATTATCAATCACCAATCCCCTGGGGGTGTGTGCATGCATAGGTATTCATGGATTTATGACATAACTTTCCCTTTATTTATGTTTTATTTATTGCCTTTCCAAAAATTAATAAATTTTTCACAAGTCTTATCCAGTATCAAGTTTTCTTTTTTAGATTTATCTCTAGGTACTTGGTTTTGTTGTTGTTATGGAAAAATGATATCATACAGAAAACTGTATTTTCTTTTTTTTTTTTTTTATGTTAGTAATAGGGGAAATTGGTTGTGGACTTTATTTATTTATTTATTTTTATTTCAGCATAATATGAGGGTACAGATGTTTAGGTTACGTATGTTGCCCCTGCCCCCCCTCCCCCCCTCAGTCCAGGTTTCAAATATGTCCATCCTATTGCGTGGTGCGCATTGCACTCTTTGTGTACACATATAC
>CAUYSK010114423.1:0-70598 GCA_963575035.1 Avahi laniger
TTCAAACTGATATTTAGAACATCCTTAGGGAAGAGAGGTTCAAAGAGTAACCAATCCATTCTTCATGAGGCCATGAGAAAGCACTGTATTTAAGAAGAAAAACAGCAAGTTATCTTGACAGATCAAGACGGTGGTCTCTAGTCACCTCTGGCCTTTGCCTCCTATCAGAGCCTTTAAGTCCTAGCGCAGTGACCTCGAAGGGCTAGGAAGTTCTCTAAAATATGTTGAAAATGTCCCCTGTGTTTTTAACTGTCCCCTGTGTTCAAGTCTCTGTAACTTTTCCTCCATCTTATGATTAAATTCTCTGTTGGGTCCCTGCTCAGCTGAATGCTGGTCTTCACAGTGGCAGAGCAGCTGCAGAATGAATGGAGTGGCATTCACTCACCAGAAGGTGATAATTACTATTTAAATGGCTGTAATGAAATGTGCAAGAACTGTACTGTGTCTTGATGTCCAATATACTCATCAAAATATAGGTACTGTAAACCTTACAAATATGACTCAAAAAGGTCAAACATGTAATAGATTCTAAGAAACATACAACTGTATTGTTCATATTCAAGCCAATCTGCAATATCACCAAATAATAAATTAATGATCTATGGAACTCCTCTAGAAACAATCTTTTTCCTTGAGTCTTCTCATTCATTTTGTTAAAAATTCAACAAATATTTGTGGAGGCCACTGTGGTGGTTAGCAGGGGCTTCTTAGCCCCACTCTTGGTCTTGCCTTCTAAATTAGGCATAGGAAACTTGCTTCTGTGAGAGGCTCTGGTCTATCAAACACAGGATTAGTGAGATGCATGGTCGCCAAGTCAACAGGTTCATTTCCTCCTTGATTCTCTAAGTTTCTTTGTGGTTCTTTTGGCATCATAATTAGAATGTGCTAGAAAATAATAGAAATGAGTCAAATTAATACTTCCCTTTCTCAACTGTTCTTATCAAAAGGTAGAAAACTGAATTTATTTGTCTCTTGGCTATTAAAAATAGATAAGGGCAAAGAGACATGTAGGATTAGACTACCATAAAGGAAAAGTTGCATAATTCCTGAGGCATTCAAAAACAGAGCCAGAAATGTCGGTAAACATCCATGAATGATTTT
Organism: Avahi laniger; assembly: GCA_963575035.1. Taxonomy (NCBI): domain Eukaryota; kingdom Metazoa; phylum Chordata; class Mammalia; order Primates; family Indriidae; genus Avahi; species Avahi laniger. Next base: position 1,102 of record CAUYSK010114423.1, read on the forward strand.
TTTCCCCCCTGGCGGAATGAAAAGGATAAGGAGAAAGACCAGATGCAACACTCACCAGACAGACAGATTTGTCTTCCTCCATTTCTCTTATCCCAGACAGTTAATGATTCTTGGTTTTAGAAATTGGACCACAGGGACAACAGCTGGGTGTTTAATTTTTCAAATGCCTGATAAACATCACCGGGGGACACAGAGGGATCAAATCTTACAGCAATTTCAAAAATGTTTATGTGTATATAGTCTGACGAAAAGAAATGGCTAAAAAGAAGGGACAATAAATAAATTCCAAGTTTTGGAAGCCTTCTTGGAAGAATCACTAAGCTGACAGCTCAGGAATGGAAGGAACTGAATCACAAAGGTGGGGAATGAAAGCCCGGATCTGGAAATAGTAACTCTATTTCAAGATTTGTCCTGAAGAACTGTACTTTATAAGAAGTTAATTATTGTAGTTAGTTCACTACAATCACTCTGCCATTATCTATGCTCCCACGAAATCTCTATTAGAAAGACTACGAACAAGGGAAGCAGGATGTCACATTTAAGAAAAAATGAAAACCAGACAGGTGCGTAAAAACTAATGGGAGAGCAGTAAGCCACTGCAAAATGGTCTTCACTACTATCGGTTATATGCCGCCCAGTTTGGTTCTTTAACTATTTCTCGGATAGACTTACATATACCACTTCCCCATCAAAAATAAAATTATCATTGTTTTCAAAAAATGTCATGTGGTTATATAAATCAAGATGAGACTCTGAAAACAAAACTACCCCATAAATACATATCATCTTTCAAGGAAAACAAAGTTCTCACTATCACTTTATTGCTAAAAGTAAATTACTAATAACTGATGTTTTCTTAAAGTTTTCACTTTTAGAAAACTTAGATACTCTAAATATGCCCAAGGATGCCTAAAGTAACATTTTTTATCAAATAATGATTTTTATCTCAAAATCATATAAATAAAATATACTTACTTTTTCCCCATAGGAGATGTTTGAAACAAAAACCTACATAGTCTAAAAGTTGTCTTTGGATACTTTTACCTTTTATTGTTATATTTAAAACACATTTATATTGTGAATAATTCAAATGCTATAAAGCAAATGGACCCTTTATAGATTTCGATCCCGCTTTTTTAATGTCTATTATCAATTTGCTGGGGTCTTTTCTAGATCTTTTTCCATAACTTATATTATGCATAGGTTGTTTTTTTTTTTTTTTTGAGACAGAGTCTCGCTCGGTCACCCTGGGTAGAGTGGAATGGCATCGCTGTAGCTCACAGCAACCTCCAACTCCTGGGCTCAAGCAATCCTCCTGTCTCAGCATCCCAGGTAGCTAGGACTATAGGCACACGTCACCACACCTGGCTGATTTTTCTGTTTTTTGTAGAGACAGGGTCTTGCTCTTCCTCAGGCTGGTCTCAAACTCCTGAGCTCAAGGGATCCTCCCGTGTTGGCCTCCCAGAGTGCTAGGATTACAGGCGTGAGCCAACTGTGCTGGTCATAGGTTGCTTATTTTAATTTAGAAAAAAATTATACTGCACATATTCTGAACATTACTTTGCTCAAGAAAAAATTTACTAACACGAATAAAGTTTCAAAGCCAGCTCTATACCACTGTCCCCAAAGGCAGAAAAGTCCATCAAAGCTTCAACCATGACATTCTCATGAATGCTCACATTTGCTGTAAGTTACCCTAAGTTACCCTTAGTCTATCAGAAATCAAGCTTCTAAATTATTGCTCACCATTCCTTGTATCTGAGGAAACAACTACCAACATCCTGAATGTCATCAAGCACAATTATAGCCGGGGTAACCCAAGAAAGCTCCATGAAGCACAGCAGCTCCTGAGGAGGGAAGGCGACGGAAGGTTTGAAAAGGGCCAAGTGGAGGGGCACGTGGCAGGGCAAGAGTGCACTAACTCCTGAAGCTCTTCCTTCATCTTTCCTTGCATCCCTATTTCTTGGCCTTTTGGCAACTTTGAACAGACAGACAGGAACCCAAAATAAAATATTTCATTGTATATGGTTTATTTTCAATTAGTTACCCAGTAATAAAATAGATTACTTCTTTTTAAAAGAAAAGTCTCAACACAAACCAAATCTTGTGGTACTCAGCACAGGATTAGATGCTTTTAATAGAAGTTATTATTATTAATCTACATTAAATATAGAAGGCTCCTCCTTCATCAGCTACAATTAGGGCTACTTTCCTTGTTTTCTTTCTTCCCCATTCAACTCAGCAGCCAGGGTGATTTTACCCATCTGACATCACTGTTTGCCAGTTATTAGCATTATCTAATTAGTTCCTTCAGCAAACCAAGTCAATGTCGGGAGCTGTTTCTGTGATTTAAAACACTACCCACACCAGCTCTCTGGAGTCTACTTCTATACAATCTGGAGTCCCCTGGGTTCCAGAACACCTCAGCTGAACTCAGGTGTTGCAACAAAGCAGACAGGGAGAGGGAATCAGTCCCAGAAGAAGTCTGCATCAGAGGACATCCATGCCTCCCACTTGAGCTTTAAAGAAATGCTTCCTGGGCAGCTTTTCAAACACTCTACATGATAGAGATTGTTTGCATGTCACACAAATGGAATGCAAAGTACACAACAAAATACAGCATTCATCTTTCAGCATAGGTGCTGCTAGAAGGAAAATAAGCCTTTGCGAAGGGGCCCGTGATCTCTTCCTCCACCTTGCAATTAACAAAGAGTGAGGAAACAGTGTTAGGTGTCAGTTTGGTGATCAATTTCTGAGCATCTCTTAGAGGCAAGCATTGTGCGGCACGGAAACATGGGTAAGACCCATCCTCTGCCTGTAAGAAATCGCAGCCGAATGACAGTACAGACGTGTAAAGATGCAATTGGGAGACAGGCCGTAGGGGACTGCCAGGTGCCGGGGGATATGATGCCTTTTCCCCACTGGGAAGACCCCTAGAGGCTATTTGCTCCTCACTCCCCCTCACTCTTGTCTTACAAGGAAAAGGCTCGGTTGGTGGTGGACAACGGAAAATTGAATCATCAATACTGGAGACATCCATGTGCTGTGGATACACTATTCCCCAGTCAGGGCTGATGACAAAGCACCTTTGGCAAACGGGCAAAGGCAGGGAAGGCAGCGAAGGTGGTCGGGGACAGGAGAGCACGAGACACAAAACCTGTGGCTTTGTTTTTACCAAAAATGTTAGGGGAGTCCTTGGGTAGTACCAGAGTGCCCACGTGTAAAGGATGTTCTGGCTAGGTCTAAACAACAGCACATTTTTAAAACGTGACGCAGGAAAACGGTCAGGTTACATGTGGTCTTCCTGCTTTCGTCATAAAGGAGGACTCAAATCCACCTTTGGAAACGAATCGGTCACGTATGGTAGAGAAACATTTTCGGGGCCTTGCGGCTGTGCAGAGATAAAGCAAATGCGCCACCGATTCTGGAATGGGGGGTTGATGACCAGGAGGAGGGAGCTGCCCCGCAAAATAATTAAAGGGTGTCTTAGATGAGTTGCAGCTCTGCAGACTGTTAGCTTGAGGCAAACTCCCTTGGAGAGGAGGCGCTGGGGGCCGGGGCCCCGCCCAGGGAGGGACGAGGACACGCAATGAAAGGCATGAGGGGCGCTCCCACCGTGAGCAGGGGAGCCGCCGCCACCACAGTGCCAGAGAGGAAGTGGCTTCTGGACTTCAGGAGTGTCCCCACACAGGGTCCAGACTTACATTTCCTTTATGTAAAAGCCTTTCGGAAAGCTTAGTTAAATGTCAAGATTTGGCCTTATCTGTGCTATGGAGAAGGAAAGGACGGGGTCTTTTTCCATACTGGGGAAGAACTGGTGCAAGGAAACAGTTCCAGGAGCCCCTGGGAAGGCCGTTGTAAGATGGCAAACGCGCCCTGCAGGACAGCAGGCAGCGTGGTGCCAGAAAGCCGGCGTAGAGGCAGTGCCAGCTGGCGGGTCTGTGGGACGTGCAAGGTTCCCCGGGTACCTTGACATGCTGGGGAGAGCGGAACCTTCACATCAGCGCTAGGAAAAGATCTGTATCTCTTGACAATCCAAAATACTTTATTCTACTGCAAATAATCCCCATGACAACCACATTTCCATTTATGTCTTAGCTCATAATAACGTGAGAATGCTAACTATCCTTAGCCTACCTTTCTAGTGTACGATATACTCCTTCCCAGCTCTCATAGCTATTTCAGTGATCCTACGGTTTCTAAATTTTTCAGAATACTTTTTAAAAACTAGATGAAGTATCAATAGCCAATAAAAGAAACAAAATTTTATTCTATATCTGTAAAAAAAAAAAAACTCTCTCAATCTACTTCCCACCATTGGTGCTATTTATACATGCAAGTTGGAAGAAAAAAGTCTGAAACTAGTTCAAAATGGCTTTTGCCAGACTCATTGATATGCTTCAGAAGCAAGTTTTATTATTTTTTTCTAGTGTCTTCCACAGGCCTGATTTCTGACCCACCTCAAATCACTCTTCCTGTGGAAAATCTCATACCTCTATGAATAAATATGTAAGCTCTCCCCTGCTTCACCAGGAAACATCACATTATAAGTAGCTGGGCAACCCAGAGGACACAGACCCAACGATGCGGGGACCCACTGGCCTGTCAGGCCTAGAGAGAAGCACACGCTTTCCCGTGTGCTTTGTGGGGTTAACGTAACTCTGATTTTGGAAACAGAATCCTGACTCCAAGTTCAGCCTGTCTACGTTTTCTCCCTGGGCAACTCTCGATCATTCCATTCCCTTACGATGCTTCTCTGCAGGACCGTCCTCCAACAGAAACCCCATTTGCTTAAAGTTTCCCATCCCTCTCTTCTTTCCACCTCCACTCTCTGGCAAAGTCATCTTCTTCTTTCTTTGTACCAAGAAACATGCAAAGGGCAGTTCTGGTTATTTAATTTCTCTTAATGTCCTTTTCGTTTCTGAGGCCCTGACTCTTGTCTCACACTAATAACATCTAGCTCAGTTTGATTTTCTTTTTTCTCTCCAACATTGCAAATACAAAGCAAGACAAAACCTTCTTTGCTCTGGTACAAGAGTGACTCCAACCATAGCTGGTGGGAAAGTTTGGTAGCACTTTGATCTCCCCTTGGCAGCATGAGGGAACCAACGCTTTTTACCCTGCTGGTGACTAATCATTATTTAATGTCAACTGGAGAAGATTAACAAATTTTAGTAATCCAGATGTGTGTTTTCAATTACCATGTTCCCCAAGTGTGCAACATGCTTTGTGAGAATGAACATTAGGTTGATAACCTAGTACTATTAAAAAAAAAAAAAAGATTAAAATAAATAAATAAATAAAAAGATCATTAAAAAAAATTCAATGCACTTTGCCTTTACAGACGGTGAAATGCTCTACAACACCATAAAGGAGGCTTTACTTAAGAATGGAGTGACATCACAGTTGTAGGCTGATCGATGTGGTGAGGAAAGTTATTCGACATTTATTGGTCTGGTGAAGTATAAAGACAAAAGGGAAAATAGTTCTCTTTGGGTCTGGACATTCAGGCCTTTCTGGATGAAAATTCTCAGAGCACAAGATGTTGGGCCTATGGCCTGACGAGGGTGCTGGTTCTCTATTCACAGGGATGTTGTCTAAATACGCCAGGGATCTTGTCTTCTGAGAAAAGTCACCAGGAAGACCAGCTGGGGGGCAATCGGGCAGAGGGCAAGGGACCGCACAGACACTTGGGGTTAGAAACAGCGAGCTATTTGGAGAACTGGGACTAGGGGAGGGCGGGGGAAATGGCAAGAAATGAGGCTGGAGATGGAGAAGGGGCCCACACCTCGAAGGATTTTCCATGCCAAGGTGAGATGAAAGGGGGACGATGACCTCATCAGCTCTGAGTCCTCTAGAGGCAGCATGGAAGATAGGTCGGAGGAGAAAGAGACGAGAAGCAAACAGACCAGCTAGGGAACCTCCGCAAAGGGCCAGGCCCAGAGTGAGAGCCTGAGCACATGCAAGGAGAAGGCGAAATGGATTCCCAGATCATTTCTGGGGCAGACTGGGTGAGCCATCGAATGACTCTCCAGATTCGGGGGCAGTGCAGGGAAAGGGAAGACGGCAGGCATATGCTCCCACGAGGCAAGTGAAAGCTCAGAGAAACAGCAGGGGTGGGTGATAGGGTTTTCCTGATCGTGGCATGGTCTTGCTCCCCAGCCGCACCCCACCCCAGCCAACAGCCAGTCCCTCTTCTGCCCTGCTGTTACTTGACCCAGTAGGACCTCCACGGGCACTCAAGACAGGGCATTATATCATTTATTGAAATGCTGGTCTCTTGCGCTGTACTGTGAGTGTCGGGGCAGGACCCATACCTTACTCATCTTGTCTTGCTATGTGACAAGTGGCTGATCTTCAACTTTTAATCTACATTTGGGCACAAAAATGGAAAATGGCAAACCAAACTTCAGAGATGCTTCCTCTGTTTGCTTCTCTCTATATTGATAAAGTTAGTCTAGAAAATTTATTTCAGTCATGACATCGTAGAGATATAAATATGTATGATATACGAGTCAAGGTAGATAAAGAAAATAGCCACCACTGCTAGGGTGACGTGTGTCACGTGATAAAGCACTCAAAGCTGACAGTAAGAAGGTGAAGGTTGCTATGTGTCTTGTTCATCTGGGTCCTCCATCCCATTCCCCTCGCTAGCTATCCACTTCCCCTCCTACTGGTAGTATTTTCCACCTACTTTTCATATTTATCCATGTTCCTATGTCCTGGGCACCACCCCTCTCCAAATGCAACATATCCATCATCATTCTGGATGAACCGCTCAGCCTTCCTATCCCAGAGCGATATCCCATGCCGTTCCCTTTGCCTAGAATATCCTCTCACCATCTTTCCTACTTGCCAATACTTAACAGTCCTCATTTTATTTAATTTCTTAGCAGCGTGTGATACTGTTCACTGTATACAACTCCAAATCTGCTTCATTTTTCCCACTGGAAGGCAATAGCGTATGAGTTCTGGCTCTTGAGTTATTTTCTAGCTGTGTGATATTGAACATATTATATAAGCCCCTCTAAATCTCAGTTTCCTCATCTGTAAAAGAGAAAAAATAAGTATCTCTATCTGCCTCTATTAACCTGATATAAATTTTGCATAGGGTTAGTGTGAAGATTAAATTTTATAATATATATGAAGGGCTTAATATAGTCCTTAGCACATGGCAAATTGCTGAATACTTCTTAGAAGATGTTATGCTCATTATATTATTTAACTTTTAATATCACTACTCTCCACGTTGCTGCCCAAGGCATATCCCTTGCCATCTGAAATACCTTTTCTTTCCTTTTCCTTTTCTTCACTTCTCCCTGTCCTTCCCCACAACCAACCAGTCACTAAATTCTATAAATTCTGCCATCTTCATATCCTTTGCATATTGGTCAAGAGCCCGGGCCACATAAAGTAAGCATGAACTGAATAAGAAAGTCTGAAAATAAGGCAAGTCAAAAGAAAGAAAAATGTGGCTTTAGAGAGAATGGTATTGTCAGTATCACTGATAATTAAGCCTTCCTGAATAAGGAACAAAAACAGTATCAGTGTCTCAAAACTATTAACAGCCTGTGTCATGAGATGTTCTTAAAATCCCCACTTCTATATCAAACCCTTAAATATATAATTGGTCTTATTCTTGAACACAGTGGAGGAAGGACCGCTCGCACAGCTAACTTTGAAAGCTGGCGGTGTACCTTATTTGGAACAGACTGGCAAATTATGTAAGTCGGCTAGGAATAAGAAAGTCGGCATATTTTTCATTTAGATTGACAGAAGTCATTATGTGAGTAAAGCCAACACTTCATTCAGTACTATGTCTTGGATCTGTGAAAGGATATTTGCTACAATGAATCTCCCAGCCAAGGGCTCCCATGGTGGCTACAAGTTGCCCAGTTAAGTTTCCATACATTGGAGTATGACTTCTATTTTCTTAAATGAAGGAAACACTGTATGATTAAACTACCATATATTATACATAAATTCCTTTAGTGAACATTTACCAAGCACCTGATAAAAGCAAAGTACCACGTTAGAGATCCTGAGGTCCACGATATTCTCAGAATGCCTGCACATCAGCATTCAATCACCCTGCTATAATCCAGGTCCTAATGTCTGCAATCCTTTTTTCCCCCAAGAATTTCTTCATAGAACTATTTTACCTCTGGAACACCCTGAGGAATTTTAAAATAACTTTGACACTTTTGAATGATAGTTATTTTAAATAAAATATTTTAAATTAGAAATATACTAATAGAACTTAGATAACATTTATGAAATATAAAAATAAAATTTGTTCTTCCCAATCAATGTGTTATATATTTTCAAGTAATTTTAATTTAGAAGGTAAATATATGATTTGGGCATAAAACATTATTATTATTTTATTATTATTATTTTGAGACAAGGTCTTATTATGTTGCCCAGGCTGGTCACAAACTCCTGGGCTCAAGTGATCCTCCCACCTCAGCCTCCTGACTAGCTGCGACTACATTTAAATTTTTTAAATGACTATACCTTATTTAATATTAGAATCAAATCTATAATAAAATGTAGACAAATCAAAATATATAACATTTTTAAAAATCTGCCTCAATTAACCTGATATAAATTTTGTACTCCCCAATTATCTTATTGACTAATAGCCAAAGTAATAGTTTCAATCTCAGTAAATAAAAACTACATCGGATAAAATTATCATTATGTTTTCATTTAAATATTATTTTCTTAAGTGGTAGAAACACCTTCATGTGCTTTATAAAAAAATGGTATTATCATCATTCTGTATTCTGCTTCTTGTTAACTTCCTATATTTAACCAATGGTCATGAATATTAAATTAACAATATATAGCTTAGAATAAAACCTATTTAAAGCTACATAATGATTGAAACCAGGAGCTCTCAGCTCTAGGTGTCCTGCTGAGTGATAAACCAGCTAAGAAACGGGGACCCCCACCTCATCCCCACTAACTGCCATGCATGGCTACTTGCTACACGCTTGCTGGCTCCAAAATCGATTCCTTTTTAAGGAAAAAGTTTTTAAGCAATAATTACACTTTACTTACAGTTTTCCAAGGATATTAAAACAAACATCATTACTGAGACAAATTCATGGACCCCCTAGAGGTTTCAGAACCATCAGCTGGGAAGCACTTTCCATTTTGAAAATGCATTGCCCAGGACAAGGTGATGAAGAGGCTTGGAGAGCATCTCTTGTACAAGGGACAATTTAAAGCCAGGAATATGATTCCCTGCAGGTGAAAGAATTAAATGAGAAGAAAAGTGGAATTGTCTCGCACTTATTAAAGGCTCAAATGACAGGAATAAATTAAGGTGCAAAGGAAGAAAGGGGAGAAAAAAGGAAGCAGGGGTGGGAGGAAGAAAGACCACATGTTTTGTATCTTCCTTTGTGCAGAAGCTCTAGACTTTTTGTTGTGATAAAGAAGTCCCAGAAAGTGAAAGAAAGCAAACTCATGCCCAAATGAACTGGATAATTTCTCTGTGAATAGGAAATATTTTGTCAAGAACCAGAAATTTCTTTTGATAATCAAAGTCATGAATGAACCCAGGTGGCAGAATGTATCCTCTCATCTGTCTTTCTGGGCTCAATCTCCTGGTTGCTTCATAAAAAGCACTACTAAAAATGCAAGGAAATTAGAGATAATCTAAAACAACATTTGATTTATGTCGCTTGATGAGTAAATATCAAGGACATGTAAATTCTTCTCAAAAAATAAGAGAATCAAAGACTCAACACTGATAAGCACATAAAAGAAAAATTAAATGCTACCCCACCTGAGAAGTGTAACTTTCCTAAGGATACAGTCATAGCAGTCATAAGATCCTCAAAGGGGAATGTGACCCCCAAAGACACTGTTGCAGATAAAATAAGAAAATATCAGTTAAAGATACAAGGTTTTGATTTGTCTTTTATCACTGGAATGAACAGAATTTTTTCATTTTGTTATTATTATTTTCTATTGTCAGGAATTAGAATAAACTAAACAGAATTATAATAAACTCATATGATAAATTAAATAACTAAATAAAATAAAATCTATATAATAAAGCCCCTCCCAAAAGTGGTTTAAAAACCATAAATCAGTTCGATTGGTTTCGAAAAGGGTCATCTGCACAGAATTCTCTCCAATGTGGCTACCCACCTCCAAAAATCCTTTAGTTCTTCAGATGGGCAGGTCACCCCGACAGGATATTAGAGGGAGAAATACCTGGGAGGCAGTCTCACCAACCTCCGAATCGTGCCTAGAAATAAGCCCAAGGCCTTTGACTCTCAGCTCAAGACCAGCTTTTCTTTCCCACCTTGCAAGATGCTTCACAGGTGAGACTAACCCTTGTCCTTGGTTTAGAGATGGCCTTGAACAACAGGAAAAGGAGATAGCTAGACACTGAACAGACAACTTTCTCTGGAATCCAAAAGCCAGCAGCATCTTAACACTGAATTACAAAGGCATTCAAACGCTATTCAATGAACATAATCCCCCCAGGTGCAGCTTTACTATACAGCAGGATATTAAAATGCACAATGAAGTCTCTTTCCTTGGGAAGAAAGAAATAGGTAATAAAAAAAGTCCTCAAAGATCTTGAATAGCAAAGTGATGAAAGGACAAGTGGGACGCCCGTCGTGAAGAGGGGAAGAGAGAGATTATAAAATAATTGGATCTCACCCAAGAAGCAGACAAAGCACACGGAAACCATATTTTAACGATGAAAAAGCAAAAGGATGCAGCTTGAAATACATTAACATCGTTTGAAACCTCATCAGCCCATAAATGGTGTCTTGGACTGTAACAAAGAAAGTATCGCCAAATGGGGGACGAGAAGGTAGCAGTGAAGGACAGCTCTCTGGAGAACAACCGCAGGGCAGCAGAGGACAACAATTATTATTCCATCCTGCCACGAACACGAAATGCTTTTCCTCTTAGATACCTAAGTTTGGAATTAACTCAGAAGCACCATATGTGCAAAGAGTGCAAAGATAATAAGTGGTTCGCTGTGCTAAAACTGGCTGCATAATCTTCTCTGCATTGTTAACTTACAAAATGTACAAAAGCTCAGAACAACCCAGTGTAGTCAAACTGGGCTGCAGAGGATGGAGACCACGGCCAAGGTTAAAGGTGATCAACTTAGTGAATCCGTAATTACACAAATGACTTAGAAGGTAGAAAAAAGTCTTTTCTATAAATGCAAATAGAAAAATGAGGTCAACATTTAAAAGCTGATGTGATTAAAAAGCAGATCAGTGGTTGCTGGGCTGAGGGTGGGAACACAGACTGACGGCAAATGGGCGAGAGGGAACTTTCTGGGGTGCAAATTCTCTAACATTGCAGAGTGGGACGGTTGCACGACTCCATACATTTATTAAAATCGCTGAATGATACACTTACCACGGGTAAGTTTTATGGTATGTAAATTATATCTTAATAAAGCTGCAATCATTTTTTTTTTAATTTTAAAGTTGACAGGCTTAAAAATTCAACAATATTCTCTTTCTATAAAACAGTTGTCCCGTATTTCTCAGTGATGAGTTAGTTACACTAAGAATGTTCTTCTTCTACCATTGGGAATATAAATTTTTACGATAATCTAAAATAAGATTCTTAAGTTGTTTAAATTACTCTAAATGACTTACTTTCATAATTATTAATAATCCAAATAACAACCAAAGTAGCAAGAAACAGAGAAATTGAAAGAAGATATTTCAGTAGTTTCCTCAACATTTACTAATCTTTTGGCAACCCAGTCAAGCCCTTTCTAACAGAGATGTATGTTAACGTTAATGTTTTTAAACACTGACAGATCACTTGAATTTTATCATTTCAGAAGAAAAGTATTTTTAAATTCCAGTGGGCAAAATTGATAAAGCTTAGCAACAAATGGTGGGTATTCTTAAGAAAAAAGGATGCACCTAAATTTTATATACTTCAAACATTCGGAAACACCATGTAGCATTAAGTATGGCACCATGGTTAGGAATGTCGCTCTGCCTCAACCAGGTACTAATCACTTGGGCCAGTTACTTTTCCCCTCGTTCTGCATCTGTAAAATGGAGATGATAACAGTATCTACCACATCATTCTGTTAACGTGGTAAAAGGGAAAACTTCAGTTAATGCCTAGCATATGGTAAGAAACGCTAGCTGCTGTTCTGTGCTCATTGATGTTATTATCCCTGGGTTGGGTTCAACATACAGGATGATTTTATTCTCTTTCCTGCAAAGCCTCACCCCCAGGGACAGCTCCAGTCCTTTACCCTCCTGGAAAGCCAATTACTCAGCAATGTTCATGCCAAATGGAGAAAGTGTTTCCAGCTGTTGTAACAGAAAGTATCTTCCAACATTGACGCGTTACACAATGTGTTATCGCTCATCTTCTAGCACAAACTGGTGCTGTATCCCCGAACTGGTCTGACATACTCTCTTCAGCTGATATCGAACCAAATTAAAAGACAAATAGGACAAAGGAAAGTCACATGAGCAGAATTCATGTACAGGGGAGCCATTTACACCAGTTCTTCCAGATGAGAGGGACACCAGAGACAGAGAAATATAATAATTTAAACATACAGGGTAAGGCCTCATTTTTCCCTCCCCCAAAAAAAGTAATTTTAAGACCTTGAAAACACAGCATCATTAATGTCGCCAATCCTCAAAGCAGACTCACATTTCCTCTGGTTCTTCCTCTATTTCTCTTGTGCCCCAGATGATACGTATGTGGGTATAAAAATGCCCAGGCAAGTTCCTACACATTTTGATAACCTTATACAGTTTTGAAAATAACTTCTCTCTTCCTTTGACTTATGAGAGAAAATGAATGGGAACTTCATAGACCTGATTGCCAAACACATACCTCAAGGGAAAGTGCAGCCTCATGAAACTGAGGGCTCGGACACTTATTATTTACTTTCTGGGCTTCTAGAACATGCCATAAGCTTTGAGCACAGGGACTAATTTTAATGGAAATCGATTTACCAGCACGCTGGTATACAAAAGTAGGCTTTTTCGTATTATTTCAATTCTGAATGCCCTAGAAGTGTTATTAATTAAACTATAAAGTAAAACACGTCTTTCGGTTATTTAAAATACGGAGGCAATGCTGCTTTAGAGTGTTTTGGCAGTCACATTTCCAAACAATACAAGGACACCCTCGAATAAGACTAGCTATAGTAATCGTCTCCTACTTATATGAATGCACAAATGTGACAATGCAAGTTTCTCTGGCAATGAATCCAGGGAGTCCTCGGAGGCCTCTTCCCCTTACGATTCCATTGCGAGGAATTCTTCCAAGTCCTCCCACTAACCTCTGAAAGAGAACTGAGATGTTACCAACACCTGGCACAATGCCTGGCACAGAGTCCATGCTCAGCAGATGTTTACTGATCCAACAAACCTAAGAAACATGCACATTCTCAACATTAAAAGGCATTTACATTAAAACGTTAAAGCACCATCTTGATCCAATTTGGCAAAACCAAAGACAACTTAATCTGTGAATAGTCTGTTCACCTAACAGACCTTGTGATAGGTCTTTGTTTTTTATGGCCACTGTCAGCAATGGGCATTCTGCACAATAAAATAGAAATCAGAGTTCTTCCAGCTGAAAGTACCCCAAAGGCATCAGATTGTGATCTTCTGAGATTCTCGCTTTTCCTATGAGGTTAGCAACTGTTGTCAAATGCACCAAGAATTTGTATAAACAGATGTGTTTTTTAAAATACACAGTGGATAAATCTACCAATTTGACATGAAATGTAAATAAAGGAGAAAAGGAATTTTTGCTATAGAGGAAAATTATGATGTTACCAATAAACAAAATGGCCAACATGCCTATGCTATTCCTTTCATAGGACAGCAAACCCAGAAATGGCCTGAGAAATGTGTAAGTAATTCTGTTTTTCCCAGGGCCATAGCACTGATCACTGACAGAAATGAACATTTTACTGGTTCTTTGTAGAGAGACCCCACTTATTTCTAGAGCATACCCCTCCACCATGTTTGGTGCTATAACCCCAGAGATAGAATTGACCTTCCCATTCAAGAGAGTCCCCACTGATGGGGTCTCTGGGCACGGTATGGCTGTTTGCAAAGCCCTGTCTGCCCTAAGCAGTGTGCAGTCACTGCCAGGTGACAGCTGATTAAGTCGGCGATACCTCCTCAGTCTCTTAACCTCCCACGCTGTGTTACAAGAAAACTACTCTAATTCTGATCACTAGGTGGTTGCTGCACATCAGTTTATCCCATCCATTACTGTTCTCAGCAGCCGAGCGTGTGATACGTAAGACACTTGGCCACTAAATCCCTAGGCATGCTGGCTGGAAATTATTTTCAAAAGTTACCCCTCCATTTCCTGCACACATTAAAAATGTCCCCATGTCCTTCTAGGCACTATCCACGTTAAGAATTTTCTCTTACGTACGTTCTCCACCTGATAACAGTTGAAGATCTAAAATCAGCTCTCAGGAGCAGTTTTAATGACTTCCCATTACTCCTACAAAAGACAGCCAGAAGCAGCACGAGGAAAATATTCAATTTGTGCAGCGCATGGAGGGAGCACACAGCAACTCCTAACAGCATGGGCACTGTGTGGCAACTGTGTGCATTAATCTCTTCCTCTGGATCAGCACTTCCACAGTATCTGTTCAGCCTTCCCTGCACCTCTTAACCTTCAATTCTTCTCCATACAGGACGCCACACATGGGCAACCCATTGAGGCTAGACTGCAGTGGGAACACGTTTCTTACTAATGCACTGGCTGCTTTCCAGAATGCTGCTGCTGGCAACCATACCTTGCCATCTGATGTCAACACTGGCATTGGGAGGATGCTAATAAAACTGCTAAATCAGCTAAAATTAATGTGTGATGCCATCTCCCATGCAAAAACAGCCGGGGTTTGCCATCTCCAGGTCTTTGGATTCTGATGTTCCATTCACACTCTTTAGTCTCCTGAGCAGTGCTTCTTAAACTTCAGTGTGACTATGGATCGCCTGAGAATCTTGCTGAAATGTACATCCTGCCTCAGTACGTCTGGGTGAGGCCTGAGCGTCTCATCTCTACACACTCCCTGGTGGCACCGCTGCGACCATCCCTGGACCACTCTTTGTACAGGCTTAAGAACAAGAATGAAGCACATTCCTAAGCACACAGCAGGACTCTTCACAACTTGTGTCTGTCGTGTAACTAGTTACCAGCCCCATACTATTAGAGAAACATCAGAAGTAAATTGTCTGATCTTTTTTTTTTTTTTAAAGATAATGCTTACCTTCAGTTATTTTTTTCTCCTGGAAGATGATTTTTAAAAAAAATAAAATATCAACTTTATCTTTCTACATGCCAAGGTAAGTTTAGTTTATAGTCTTCCACATAGAGAAAAAGAGTAAAAAGATCTCTTGTAGGAGCACTCCTAGCCCATGTTTCTATGATTCTACTTAGCAGAATATACAAGTTAAAATCAAGAAACGTTGTTAAACAAATTTTAAGCATCTAATGACAGTAGTTGAAAATACAGAAATCATTAAAGCATTGTCTTCCTTCTCCAGGGTATTTTGGGCTCACACAGGGGCACAAATGGTTATATCACAAAGCAAGAGTGATTATACACCGAAAGAGAATTATCTTGTGTTTTTTTCCCTCAGGGACTCATAAAGGATCATGGTGACCATGTTTCTATTGACCTAAAAAGCCTGTTATCTGGCATTTATGGAACAATACTACGCTTATTTAATCAGACAGGTTTTGAAAATGTGAATTTTTTAAGAGCATTCTAGACAAAGCAGATGAATTCTGAGATATTTTTAACCTCCCATAACTTATTATGTTGAATAGCATCTTAAGAATAAATACTTTACATACTATCTGCTCCTCAATCTGACTTTGTCACGCTATTACTCTCAGCTGTAGGTCAGAACACAGACGAGAGATGTTCTATACCAGAGAGGAAAACACTGGGCAACTTGGCTTCAGAGGATCTTACACTGGACAGTAAAATAACAAAGTTAGAAAGGGGATAGCTTAATACATTTACCACATAAATGGACATACCATCATGTGAAGTTGCCAGGAAGAAACCAAATTGTATACAGAGAAGGATCTGAACTTTCGAAAAGAAACAGGCAAAAGAAATAGCCCAACATATGAGTGGTGGCCATCTTGTCAATGGGATTGTGGGTAATTTTAATTTATCTTAATATTTTCCCATGTGCTTCAAAATTCTTTACATTGATTGCATATTAATCATACACAGGAAAAAGCCAATTAAAAAATAAATCTCCCATCTGTCCTTTTGTTTCTTGGGCATGTTGTTTACAACATAGTTCAGATTTCAAATTGGATTTTTAAAGTTCCATTTAATTTCTGAAACTGCCTTCTTTCATTTAATTTGGTTTCAAGGATTTAAACTAATCAGAGAAATCTGCTGCAACATATTGCACTCTGCCACCACAAACACCCTTGAATACTGTAGGTTTGTGTCTCCGTAATAATTGGGCCAGATGCTTTTCATGTGAATCTCATATTGGTCCATCATCAATTCTTAAATCCACAGAATGTATTGATCAGCTCTTCTCTTCATACCCTAGATGGCCAAGGCAATGTCAGGTTTAGAGCAATTCTCCTGATTCAGACAGTGAGATGTTTCTAACAGAACATCTATTGTTAACTACAAAATAAAAGTGCTTTCAATAGCAAAAATGCTCTAAATGGGCATATATATATATATTTTTAATTATCCCAGAGACTTTCATGAAGAAGGAGCCTGAGCTAGAAAACAACCACCATGATGCACGCCTTACAATCTGTGTTTATGCTGCAGAGGGCACCACCCTTGTTTACAGCTACACACGACCACAGCCCACAAGGACCAAGTCAGCTCCTACATGGTCACAACCTGTATGCACCCTGATGAACATTGCAAGTGATGTTCTAATGCCAAGCAGATAGCCCACAGCAAACTGGTCAATCGTCCAGGCACCTGGTCATTCAATCATTTATTAAACAAGCATTTACCAGGCAGGTCAAGCTCTGGAGATTCAAAGGCCAATAGGACACCTTTCCTAGCCTCTTCCTATGAAATCTGAATGGGGAGACAAGCGTGACAACCGACCAGCATAATCAAGAGTTGCATGGTTACATACAATGACAGTGAACAGGCTCCAAGAGAGGGAGTCATCAATTTTACAAGGGGAGGTCAGGAAATGTTTCATTGAGATGAATCTTGAGAAATGAGTAGGTTCTCGCTTTGCAGAGCTGTGGTGAAGATTCAATGAAGTTACACTGAATCATCAATGCAAATACATGCAAGCAACTAGCACAGTGCCCAGCACAGAGAAGTATGGAACAAATGATTGTAAAAATAATATTAATATTACTTTCTTGGTGGGGTGGATTGCCAATAGATGCCCCTAAGGAATGACTCTTACAATTAAAGAAGCAAGTGAAGAAAATAATATCTGGGTTGCATTCACAAGTGACTGACAATAAATGGGATGATAAAAATACTTTCATTACTAGTTCAGTTACAGCAGTTCAGTTACACTGGGAACAATGCAAAATGACTGATTCTACATCCATGATATTATACAAGTGTCCTGTACTTTTAAGAAAGCCTGGAATATGAAATCAGAAGGGAGAAGGACTAATATCTGTAATATCTATAGAGAAACTACCATGGGTAAAGCTAGGGCCTTTATATACATATTTTGTCCATTAACTATCACACCAATATTATGAGGTACGCATTGTTATTGCCATTTTAAAGAAGAAGAAATTGAGATTCAGAGAGTTTATTTAACTTTCCAAAGGTCATGCCACTAAAGAGTATTAAAGACAGGATTTGGTTTTTGTAAATGTCTCATTCCAAATTCCATGCTCTTTTTATTTTACCATGAAGCAATCCCACATGAAAACCCACATTTACAAAGGAAGATGTGATTAGTCTTTTTTTTTTTTCCGAGACAGGATCTTTCTCTGTTACCCAGGCTAGAGTATGGTGGCATCACCACAGCTCTCTGCAGCCTCAAACTCCTGGGCTCAAGCAAGCCTCCTGCCTTAGCCTCCTAAGTAGCTGGGACTACAGGCACACACCACCACACCCTGCTAATTTTTTTCTATTTTTTTGTAGAGATGGGGTCTCACTCTTGCTCAGGCTGGTCTCAAATTCCTGGCCTCAAGTGATCCTCCTACCTCAGCCTTCCAAAGTGCTAGGATGACAAGCGTGAGCCACTGCACCCAGTCTGATAAGTCATTATTAAAGAATAATTTTAAATAGTGAGTTCCTTCAGCACATTTAAAATATTATCTTTTTTCAAAAACAATTCAAAGTCTTAGCTTTTCCAATGTAACAGCTATCAACAATTGGGTACCAAACACTGCTAAATTTGTCACATGAATCACTTCACTTAGTTCTCATGATAACTTACTAAGCAGGCATTATTATTATTATTCCCAATATACAGATTATTGTATAAAACTGAGGATTATCAGAGAGTTGACTGTTTCCAATGGGAGGCAGATTTCACTGTTCCCAGGGTAGAAGACAGATTGGAACTCAAGTGTATCAGTCTATGAAATCAGTGTTTTTCCTCTGTATCATGTTACCGCATATATCTATGCTTAAATTACAGCCTACACAGGCAAATTTCCTCTTTGTAAGTAAATCCAACACACAGGACTTTTTTAAACTTAAATAATAAGTAAGATGGGGACACTGACTTAATGTTCCAGGCCTGGATGAGAAAACTCAAGCTAGATTTTTCAGACTGAAAATCTAAGCCCAGTTGACATTTTCTTTTTTTTCTTTTCTCTTTTTGGCAGGGAGAAGTGACTGATCAGTTGACTTTAAAGTAAGTCCAAGCTTTTCCCATCACCCAAACATGCTCCCGCCAGGCACAGGAGATGCACAGGTGAGGTCACAGCCCCCAGTAGTCACAGCAGCCGCAGAAGTTACCACCAGGAGGCGATCCTACAGCCAGCAGACTTGTAAAAGTACCCCAGATGCCCTCCACAAACTCCAGGAAAGACGTCATCTTCAGTACAGCAGTGGAACACTAAGAGAACTTAGAATTCATTTTACAGCAAATTAGAATTCAATTTACAGAAAACTGACTTTTGCTGGAACTAATCTAAGCCTCAAAAGATTCATCTCTTCAGGCACCCATAATTGATTACATTCTCAAAGGAGTTCAGACTGGAAAAAAGGAATTTAACTCTTCCCAATTTGGAGGAATTAATATCTACATAAGGACCGGTGTAGCTCACAAGTCCTGAATATCAACCAAAGATATGTAACCTAAAATAGCACATTCTGTTCTGAACACTTGAATTTTCCAAGTGTCATATGATTTTTAAGCTTTTTTTCTTTGAAATCAGCTGTTTCCATCAACTTACAGCTCTAATAAATCATGAGGTTTAACATGTACCCTGTGCTTTTGTAGAAAATTTTAATTTGACATTTTAAAATGTAAGCTAAATTACTTGTATCAACTGTTTTCTTACACCAATTGTGAACAAAACTAAAAAGTGTTAATTCACTTTTACAACACAGATAATGTACCAAATCATAATATTAATAGTACACAATCTTCATATTGAGAATGAAGGGTTTTAATATGCTTGCAGAAGTTAATTAGAGCTGTCACAGATAACTCCTATTAATAAAAAAAAGAGAAAATGCCACTATTACTAACATCTATAGAAAATCTCCTTTTCCATTCCAGCTAATCTTATCAGATCCTAAATTCCTTACTTTTTATTTGGAAACCTCTGGTTTCCAAATTTTCTACACTCATCAACTGCTATGGCCAAGTTCAGAAGTCATAGCAATGCGTACCACTTTTTTAATTTGTGAGAGGAAGACATATTCTAAGCTCTCTAAACTCAACGGTGGACCGAATTATTTTTACTTCAGATTAGAATTAAATATTAAAAACCAAAAGGAAAAAATAAAGATGATATTGTGATATCTGATTCATAGATTCCTACTGATCATCATTACCATTTCCTGAATTTCAATGAACTCCTATACTAAACACCTAAAATAAATGGCTGCAGTTATTATGACTCATTTACAAGCATCTTTTGATCCTTAGGTTTATAACAGACAATGGGGATTCATGATCAAAAGATACAGAAAAGATTTAGTAACATATTAATTTACCGACAGCTGCGGAGATGTCCTCAAGCTGGCAGCCACGACGCCTCTTCTCCCTGTTTACCATCGAAATCAGTTTAGGAATGTCCTTACCTCAGTGAGTTATTCCTAAATCACTCTAGCATGCTAGCAGTGGCGGATTTTACAAAGTGCATGACCTATGTGAAATGTCCATAAGATAAAATTATAACATAAAAAATATAAAATATCCCTGAGTTTTCCTCTACTACTGAAGTATGCTTCAATGTTGCAGAGACCTGCAATGGTGAAAAGTAGATAAGATGGGAACGTGCAGATATTTCCTACTTAAAAAGCAATCTGGTTTATCACTGCAATATTTCAGCGGGAAGGGAGGCTCACTGGGAAGTGCCTTATCTATGATCTTTACAGTATAAATTATCTGTTTAGGCACTTGCTGTTCTAAGACTTGCTGTTCTATGTTTCTGAGCAAGAATTCAATAACCACAGATTTAGCAGATTTAGCAGCTCAAGACAGCCAGCTTTGCTTTCCCATAAAAGGACTCAGGAGATATGCAAGAGTATCTTTATAGCAAATCTGGTAACTTCCAGGCTTATTTTAATCACTTAAAAAATAGTCATACCCCTTACGGCCTCTAGGAGTAGCCGCTTGGCAGGGTGAGTGAATAACCCACAGCAAAGCCCCAGCATCCAGAGTTTGGACTGGGGCAAGAGGAAGAGACGCTCAGGCTCTCAGATCCTGCAAATCCTCCCCTGGGATATGGAGGGGAGGATCATCATCAGTGAGAAAACGTTCCCTTTTCTTCTTTGGGGGTCCTTAATCAGGGCCCAGGTAAAAAATGCATCACTAAAAATAAGCACAAAAAGTGCTTCCTTAAACTCCCCAGCCGTGCCAGCAAAGTACCTGATGGCGTATATGGTGGGCAGTCACCCTAAAGGCTGGGAGGAGGAGAAAGGTTGTGGCAACCTTGTACCAAAGCTTCAGTGCCCCTAAACAAAGAATGGCCTTGAAATCATCAGGAAGGGTTTGCTCACAGATAGGCTGTTCCTCAATCACAACGGGCATCTTGACCAACTGCAGCTTCCTGCAAAAGCTTTCCTAAACGGGGCAGCTTTTCCAATATGTTCATTTCCTTAACTCAGCCTAAAAACCTCAAAAAAGTGCTGTACAATGTACTCCTCAGTTAGGGCTTAATGCAAACCCAGGAGGCAAGCCAGCAAGGAATGGTGGTAGAAAAACGTTAGAACAGCATGTCCACGCCCTAGAGCGCCCATCTCCTCTGGGTAACACATTAAACAGCAAAATCCCTGCGTCAACAGTTTCCCCCATGGCTACATCTGCAGGCTGCCAGAGGCGATCTGAAAAGCCTTCCCTGCCTGCATATCGCCCCCTCTCCCCATTTGCTCAAAGCACTCAAGCTATTCACTTTTTAACCAATTCTACTTCCTCAAAAGTCAAAAAGAAATTTTACCTTTAAATACTTCATTGCGCATTGGATTTCCCATATTGTTTACAGAGTTGATGTGAGGGCTCAGTTAAACTATTAAAAAAAAAGAGGTGGGACAAGTGATCTTAGGGTGATGTCCTGTTGACAGCGTATGGACCGCAAAACCACATGGGCTGTGTAAGAGGGTGGCAGCGTGGCCACTATGGCCAAGCATCATTCCACAGGGCGGCCTGGAGGAAAGTGGCTTATTCTTGGGCTTATCAAGCCTCCACCTCTGCCTGGGCTGTCAAAAAATTCTATTCTAACAAACTGTTTATGGGGCAGATTTCTCTTTTGAACCGAAACAACTCTAAAGACTCCTGGGGTCCATGAGGAAGCATCTTTGTTCCCACTGGGAACCCAAGCAATACGTCTTTATGTTCTTTCCACTTTATCATCCAACTCCTCAGCAGCCTTCCACTGCTCCTGCTATGATGACAACACGCCGACAACAGAAGGAAACGCCACAACAGCAAACCGAACGCTTGACCAAAACACAGTGGAGTACAACAGTCAGCAGATTGACTGCGGGGGGGAAAAAAGCACAGGGCAGAAATCTCTCAGATGATATTCCCTGGACAAATCACCCCCTTGACAATTCTTTCTCAATACATTTACATCTGTCTGGTGTTTTCACTTAAACTGCTATGGTACCGTGGTTACCGGCAGCGCGAGCTCTGGAGCGAGACTGGTTCAAATCCCAACTCTGTCATTTATAGTTGTGCGGTCTTGGGCATGTATTTGACAAGTTCTGTGCTTTAGTATCCTAATCTGTTAAATGGGGATAATAAACATGCTAATACCTACAAAGCACTTAGAACAGTGTTCAATAAAGCTGTCATCATGATAGTTCAAAATTATTTTCATGTTTAGTATCATAATTGCTCCACAAGCACTCTATAATGCAGAGATCATTTTATCCGCGTTTTACTGATGAGTATAATCAGGCTAAGTTAAGTGTTTGCTAAAAGCATAACTAATCCAAGGCTGAGCCAAGATTGACATTAAACCTGGGATTTTCACTAAACCTGAGACTTTTTCCCATTACATTGGATTATTTACAGGTAAACCACAGCAAATTAGCTATTATAAAATATCCGCACTAGATAAATTCAGAAAGGAAGAAAACAACTGAGAACATCCTACCTATTGTAGGAATTAATTCTTGGAATAAACAAAATTAAATGATCTGTTGATAGCAGACGGAAAAGCTGATTTTTATATTCAGTGTATAGTAATTTGGAACTCCCAAAATTACGAGGAATGGACATAAGGAAGGAAGAAAAAGATTTATCAATATGTATTCTTTATTCTAAATTCTACTTTTATGAAAATAGGTAAACTCCCATCTTGAGAAAACTCAATACATGAAAATACAAAACTATAAGATGATTGAGTAACTCATTAGAACTGGAACCACTGAAGGGCTTAAATGTTCCCATGTGAAGCTTGCCATATTACTGCTACTATAATTCAAAAGCCAGCAGTGGACTTTCTGGTCGCTGATGATGTTGGTGACATTCAGATCTAGAAGACCGAGAACCTCATCCCTCGGAATCCTTATACACATGACGCTTAGGGGCAAGTATTATGAGACATGGTGACGACTGGCAAATATAAATGAACAACCAGCACATATTCCTTCTTTCCTAATGAATTTTACAATTCAGAGCATTTGAATAGATCCCTGAGGGAGGTATTCTTTCATGACTAACATTCTTTCTAGTATTAGTTAGCATCTATTTCTAATTCATAAAGTTTGAATGCGTCAGACTCCAAGAACTTGTATGAGTCTTCTATTTAACAAGATCAATCTTTTAATTTATGAATCTAGTTTTGATTTTAATATGTACTATACTATAAATCATTCAAATTATCCCTCAAAATTAAAAAAAAAAGAATTTTGATACAGCCACATTAAAAACTAAATTTCCAGTGAAGATAGTGTACTAAAAAAATATAATCTTAAATAAAAAGATAGCGGCAAGCTCTGAATGACTAGCAAATCATGCTATACATATAATCAGTGTTTGTTTACTTAGCTCACCATCAGGGTTCTGATAAAACTTTACAAAAGTCCACACATGACACTGAAAAGCAATGCTTTTTTGGGGTTCATCTGACCAACTCACATTAAAATGTCCTCACCCATCCAAGTCAGCTGATGTTCATTCCAAAACTAAAGAAACCTCCCTTTCACTTTAATTCTGGAAATTATGTTTTAAATACAAGACACATAATGTTCTAGAAATATGTCTCTTAAAGCCATCCAGATGGAAATATGTCATTCCTTAGATATACATTTTAAAACCTATAAAGTTTAAATAAATCTCACTAGTGAACACTCCTGGGACATAAAATCATAAAATATTATTTAGGTCAAAGAAATGAGTTAGATTTTTCTCTACTGGTCACGGTTTATCTCTATACCTCAGTCATGCTTAAGGCTGTAAGACATATGACGAAACTGAAAACAGATAACTGAAAAGAACCATTATGTGTAGCAAAATAATAACTGAAAAAAAGTAGAAATTCCTGAGTAATCATTTCATCTTCAAAGATAGGCCTTTTCTTTTTCTTTATTGCTATGGATAATCCTGCCTGGTGTGAGGCCAACAAGTCCATAACTGTCGACTCAATGAGCCGACTCCCTCGACAACTTGAGCAACGCTTGCTTCAGGGTCCTACCGTATGTCACGTATACCCTCCCTCTCTGGTTCTGGCCTTAAAGTCGCAGTCGCGCCCCAACACCTCTCTTACCTGTTTCCCGTCCAAGGTGTACAGGCGTTTCACCACTCCCGAGTCCAGCTTGATGGCGTCGGTGATGTCGGTGAGCACCTGCTCGAACGAATGGGCAGTCTTCTTGTTCAGCAGAATCCTGACCGCCTTCCGCGGCTTCACCCCACTTCTGATGATGGTGACCAGCTTGGGCCGAATGAAATCTTTGTTCTCTCGCACCTCTGAAGGGCTCCCTTTGGCCGTGGCCAGGGAAGACACCGCCCGGGAAGCTGAGGTGGTCTTGACATTCACCGACCAGTTGGGGTTCACATTCTTGGTGTACTCCAGTTTCTTAAAGGGTTCTATGGAGCCACACACATAACTCTCTCCTAAGGAAGAGAGAAATATATTTAAATTTACACCGAGATAGACGCATTTCTTCTTTACACTGAGATAGATGCATTTCTTCTTTCCTACTTAGTTTCTGATTTTTCCTTTTCTACTGAGGGGCGAGAGCTAGCTCTGACTTTTAAAACAATGGAAGTGTGATTAATAATTCATGCAAAAGAAAAATTTCTGACTTCTATCTGCCTCTGTCAGCAATAGAGTGGTATCCTGGAAAAAAAAAATCATCATTTCCGCATCTTCAGATTGGTGACATAAATATTGATATGTTTGCATAGACCTCAGAGAGGTATGAAATTGAATTCAGAATAGGAAGTATTCTTTAGGGTTTAGGGATACTTAAATTTGCAGAAAACTTCAAAATTGGGGGTACCTACATATGCCACCTGAGATCATTTAAAAACTAAAGATGAATCAGAACACATCTTAAAATAGTTAGACAATTGACAAATTGGATGCAAGCTTATGCTAAACATTTTGTAAAGTCAAATAAAATTCCAAAGAGAGAAAAATAGTCTTTTCCTTTTTTCCCATGTATACACAGTGCTGACTACAGTGGGAAAGTCAATTCATACTTGCTCATTGGTAGGTTTTAAAAGTATTCAACATAAAAACTGTAGATTCATAAGCAGACTGTAAAATAAATATAATTAAATTTTTATTAAAAATGACTCCTGAACAGGGAATTTTTTAATGAAAATATTCAGACTATTAAAGTAGATGTGGATCACACACAAAGTGACACATGTGCCAAGAGATGACAAATTGTAAAATGACTGATTTTAAATACATGTTTCATAAAGTTAGGTTCAAGCATTTTGAAATTAAAGATTTTATAATGGCTTTTTTTCTGTGTTAATATGTCTTTGTAACCAGGAACAGGTAAAAATGCTTAAAAAGCCTTTCTAATTACAGGTAAAGTGACCTACACCTAATCCAACACAGCCCATTTGCTTTTATCTAAATCTTTGTTTTATTTTTAAGTTAACAGTATAAACATCCAAGGCCACAGAATAAGTATTCATAAGAATAACTGAACCAGGATTTCAAAAAATAACAGATATACAGGTTATTAAACATTTATTTCCAAATGTTTTAAAAATACACTTTTATGTATATACATATACATTATGCCTCACTAGAAGCTGTACAAATAATGCAAGTTTAACCAACCCTCTCTCTGTTCACCTGGCAGATCATAACTTGTCCCAACTACGCTTTTCTCAGGAGTTAAGTAGATATCAAACATGTGTAAGTGGGTGCTACGACAACAGTGGTGTTTTTGAGGCTTTATGGAGGGACAGCATGAATGTGATAGTGGAAAGAAAGAATTGGAAATTCTGGCGCAACACCTGGCCTCTCTAACCATGTGACCATGGACAAGTCCCCTAAACTTCTGAGTGGTGTTCATTCATCTGTAAAATGGAACTTTATCAGGCTTTTATGAAGATCAAATTAGACAGCAGAGACCAAAGCGACCTTAAATGCAAGTGAAAATGACCTAAGGCCACATTACCCTGATCATGCAGTAAGCCTGAAAGGAAAACTTAAAAACAAAATGACTAGAAATCAGTAATTAGATCTTATGTTATAAGGTGCTAATTGTTTCTAACTACATAGTTACCACTAGACATCACATCCCGTCCACCTGAAGGTGAGAATGTCCCAAACACTCCCCAACAAGGCACATGGCCCATAATTGAGTTGGCAAATTCTGTGCTAATTGAACACATGCAATCGTCTGATTATTTGAAAGTTGATATAGCAAGCTAATAACTAAAACCAAAACAAAAACAAAGAGTGGCTTAAATTTCAACAAAGAAAACTTTTTTAAATAAAAAATTGAATTAGATGACAGAAGAGTTTTAAAGGACATAACAATATGGAATGGGTTTGTTAAAAGGGAAAATGGACACTTTTTTTTTTTTTACATCTTCTTAGGTAAAGCACACTGAAAGTTTTTAAAACCATGAAAAAGTCCTCTGATGACAACTTTGAGAAGATAATGCTGGTTTGGCTCAAGCCATGACAATCAGAAAAAATCAATGTTCATTCTGTGCTGTAACTGTGAGGCTTTCTGCCTCCCCTGTCAGAGTAAGAATCTCAGAGAAAGATGTGAGATTCCAATAAAGGATAATATTGTGCTAAGAGGAAAGTAATAGCTAAAGAAAGAAGAAGGAGCTGCCACCAAATCCAAGATAACACACCACAGTCACATAGAGTCTACTACATGTTCAGGAATTCAGGGTTTCCTTATGCTAATAAGTTTCCATTTGATTGTGCAAATAATTTTACATTAAATCTATCTGACTTCACGTTTTGACTATTTTTACTGTAATCATAATTCTGAACTTCTCCCTACCACTAGAGATGTGGTCTCTGCCTTAACACAGTTAAGTTAAAGCTGATTATATTGTCTGGTTTTGTGAAAAATAGCTTTCAATTAATGTGCTAATATTGTCAATAATTGCAAATTCACAAATGCGATTGCTCTAAATGGGAAGAATACATAGTCTCAATTTGGTCAAATAGCTCTGGGTAACCAATGCTGAATCTCTCCCTTAGTGGGACCACGAGTTAAGAGATAAGTTCTAAAGCTTGTTTAGAGAATCAATTATAGGTTGTATTTAAGTCCTGACATGAGGAATGTGTGTTAAGGGCCATTTAAAAATAATAAGATAAAGTAAGACTTATAATTACTGTAATATATTTCCTCTTATTTACACCAAGCCACCCAAAGTCTTTTGAGGTAACTTCTGCAGCATTGAACCCAAAGTGAATTTATCTAAAAAAGACAAAACAAAAACAAAAAACAAGATATATTTGAGCAAGACAGTCCAAAATTTGCTTTGAAAGTTTGGCATTACTTACTATAGATGAACTTAAACGAGGATAGAATGGCTAGAAAGATCTCAGAGGTAGTACTGGAAATTACAAAACATAAGGACTTTCTGGGTGATAATCATACAACCAGTTTTGTTTCAGTTTGTTCAAGCCAAAAAATTCTACAATAAAATTGATCCCCTTCTTGAAATTTAATCCTCTGGGTGTCCAAGACACCCCAACAAATAGCAAAAACTGTGAAGCAGCATCTTCCTGAATTGTTGTGGCATTTACAAAGGCCAAAAACTAATATTTGCTTTTATGAAAAGAGAGAGAGAACAAAATTGACAGTTACAAAAAAAAGGTAGGGAAATAAAGCATGAAATTATGTTTGGATCCAACCAATACTAAAATGTCAGAATATGGTAATTTCTTCCCTGAAAGATTTAAGTATTTTCAGAAAGCTGGAGGGTGAAATAATTTCTATGTAAGCATATTAGATTATTTTTAAGATACTTAAATATTATTTTGTTTTCAAAAAATCACTTATGTATTTTTAAATGATATCACCTATGTGTTTTTAAATGATCGTATTTGCCATTATTCTTCAAAGTACAGGAATAAATTTTTCCCTAACAAGGTTTATAATTTAAAAAGTCTGCACAGGTAATTCTGCTTTGCCATTAGCTCCCATTATGAAAGTAGAATATTTCCACTTAAATTCCCTATGCACTACAGAAAACTTTTAGCAATGTCACGCTAGTTCCCTGGTTGACTGGGCCTGTGTAGTGTATCAGCAATAAAAGTGTTCCTCCCTAAGACTCCATTTTGGGGGCTTCTAGAAATTTGCCCTGATCCCCTTATTGCTGGAGTTTTTCCATTGACTAAGATTCATGATTTGTAAATTCTAACATTATTAAACTTGAGTCTGAAAATGTCCTCATCTCCATCCTTCACATTACTGAGCTAGTGGGTACTTCCTCTAGTATTTCTTTCAGATCAAAATGGCATATTCAAAAGTGTCTTATGTGAGGATATCTGTAATATATTTCATTTCTCCATACTATAAGCTTTCTTATTGAAAACTCTGGCAATTAAATTTTACTATTACATTATGAATTATGGCAAAATCTGGGAAAGACTCAAATATATATTGAAACCTCTAAAACTGAACTTAGTTAAATTACATGAGAGATTATTTATGGAATAGAATATCATAAAGTACCTTCTGGATATTACATTTTATGAGTCAACTCAGCTATGCACAGCTACATTTCACAATCTCCCTTAAGTTGCTGGTTTAAGACAATTCTGACAGTGCTGTTAAAGGCAAGAAAAAAGAGTTCCCAAAGGCACTTATGGGTCATTCTTCCATGGAAGTCTTTCATAATACAATAGCACATAAAAATGAGCGTACAGAGAAATAAATTTGAATGTGTGTGTCAGATCCGTGGAAATGTCAACTTCTCAAATTCAAAGAAACAGAAAAACAACATAACAGAAGAAAATTGAGAGATCCAAATTTTTTGAAATTGAAAAATAGAGAAACTGAAATGAAAAGGAAAAAAAAAACCAGACTGAAGACCTATAATATGACAATTGGTTAATATAATGTGGAAGGCTTACTATAATTTGCAAAAATACAAAAATAATGGCAAAGGATAAGAATAAAATAGGGAATACAGAGAAGACACATGGGAAGATGCTCTAAAACTAAGCAGAGAAATCCAAATTAAAGCAGATTTATTAATAAGATATATTCTGTACCTACTCTAATAACAACAAAAAATTAACGAAAATAAAGTAGTGTTGAGGTTGCAGCAACAAAATACAAGGTACCAAAGGATGACAAAGGATAAAAACAAAATAAAGAACAAATAGAAAACACCACTAGAGATATTAAATTGGTAATAATCCATTTAAAAAGCAACATGGCCAACTGTATTTGGAGCCATTACAATGTTTATATCTCCAACCCATAATCTCATTACTAAAAATTTATCCTAAAAAAATAACAGAAAGACAAATAACAAAATTTTAACAAGTGCCTACAGCATTAGCAATGAAATCTAAAAATTTAAAACAACTTCCTAAATCTTCAATATGTACAAGGGCCAGGCATGGTGACTCGTGTCTATAATCCTAGCATTCTTGGAGACCAAGGTGGGAGGATTTCTTGAGCTCAGGAGTTCAAGACCAGCCTGAGAAAGAGGGAGACCCCATCACTACCAAAAAAAAAAAAGAATAAGAATAGGTGCAAGACCTGAATTAGCCACTCAAGGAAATGAAAGAAATCTAAGTTATGAACCTGTCTTCAAATAGCTTAGAAAGCAAGATGTGCATATGAAAAAATTTTACCACAAGGCAGCAAGTGATAATTGCTAAATAAGTGGTCTAGGCAATCCTAATTTAGAGGAGAAAGAAATCACTTCCCTATTGGGCTATCAATAAAGAGGAAATGGAATTCACGCTGGCCTTGGAAGCAAGGGTGAGATTTCCACTGACAGAACAGACAGGGGAGCACACCCCAGATAAAAAATAAAATAATAATACGCTTTACTGCACAGTACAGAAAAAGATATTCTTTGAGATATTAATACATTTTTCTCAAAAAAAAATAAAATTGGCCAGGCGCAGTGGCTCACGCCTATAATCCCAGCACTCTGGGAGGCCGAGGCAGGTGGATCGTTTGAGCTCAGGAGTTCGAGACCAGCCTGAGCAAGAGTGAGACCCCGTCTCTACTAAAAATAGAAAGAAATTAATTGGACAGCTAAAAATATACAGAAAAAATTAGCCGGGCATGCCGGTGCATGCCTGTAGTCCCAGCTACTCAGGAGGCTGAGACAGGAGGATCGCTTGAGCCCAGGGGTTTGAGGTTGCTGTGAGCTAGGCTGACGTCACAGCACTCTAGCCTGGGCAACAGAGTGAGACTTTGTCTCAAAATAAATAAATAAATAAAACGAAATTAAAATTAAAATGGTTCCATAGAGAAACAAGTTAGATGAGAGTGTAGTAGGCAATAAGGTCAAAGTTTTTATGCATGATCAGCTTGGGTGATGGAAAGGTCACACTGGCTATGGTGTGAAGGAATGGCTGAAGGTGGAACAGGATAGGACGGACATCAAGACACTATCTAGAGAGACGTTACAATAGGCCGGGAGAGGAGATGGAGAACTGGATGCTACACATCTACGCTACGGACACAGGAGTGGATACTCGGAGGAGTATTCAGCAGATATAGTCAGCCAGAATTGGCGATTGATTTGATGTTGGGCCCAAGGGAATATGACTCAACGAAGACACTGAAATGATGACACTGAAAATGCTCTTTGAGCCTACTTCCCATATACCACAATAGATAAAATCAGCAGGGGAACAGGTTTGGATTAGGTGGTAAGGAAGGAAATGAATTTGGCTGTGCACATATTGAATTTGAAGTTGCTAGGAGCCAACTAGTTGGAGAGTTCCAGCAAGCAGTTAGAAATAGAGGTCTGGAGTTTGAGAGGGAGATGTCATGTGGCAGCTGCAGCTATGGGAATTGAAGACAATGATCAGGGAAAATGCCCACACCCAGTTGGAAAAGATGAAATTCAGGGCAAGAGCAGTACTTAAAAGAGGGAGAAGCCATAGAAGGGAACCAAGAGAAATCAGGTGCCTAGAGCCATGGACACCTGATGATGAGATCTGACATCGGCATCTCAATGGGACAGCAGGGAAGATAAGAATTTCCAAGAGATCATTGGTTTGGCCAGCAGGAGGTCACACATGGCTCCATAATGGCCACTTGGGGTGAATAGTGATGTTGGATTGCTTTCATTCATTCATTCTCTCTCTCCTCTTTCTTCCCATGATATTTATTGAGTGTACTTGCAACTATCGGGCTAAGCTGTGAGGACTCCAATGGCTCCCTGACTTCCAGAGACTTAAATGTAAAATAAATAAATATATTACAGTGTAGTGATGCTAACAAAGGAGTTGAAGTATGATTGGAAGTTGAGGAAGTAGAGACAGAAAATGCGGATATCTTTTTTCATGGAAGAGCTTTGGGGTGGAGAGGTCAGGAAGACCAAGGCAAGAATTGGTTAGACTGTGGGAGACTCGATCTAAACAATCGCTCCCACAGTCTGAGGAGGGCGAGCATTGAGAAGCTATTGGTAGAATGGTTCATCTGAATGTTTGCCACGCAGCAGATCTATCCTAACGCAGGCCACCTTCCCTGCAGTCCTCACCTCTGACCCGTAAGTACCAACGTATCTCTTATCACAGGGCACATTGAGGCACAATGATGTAGGTAGGTCGCTGAAGGTCAGATGGCTAATAAAGGTGAAGCCAAGATTCAAATGCTGGTGGTCAGATTCCAGGGCCCATGCTCTAAGCCAGGATGCTACATACCCTCAGAAGAGGGAACCCGTCTTACCCTGAGACAGGAGATAAGGGTAGCCCAGGGATGGGATAACACCAGAGAGAGCAGCTGAGCTGCAGGTCTCAGTGTACCAGCGGAAAAGAGAAGGCAAGGCCAGAAGACAAGGCAGGGGCAGGCGTGGCATTCCTGAGAAGAGCGCATTAAAGACTGTGGGCTGTATTCTTTAAGTAAACAGGAGAGCTGTTACTAAGCAAAGGTATGGCACAAAGTGATTTGTCTGTGGCCAGGTTTACAGGCAGGAAATTTGGTTTGAAGGCTACGGTATGGCACATGTGGGTCCAAAAGGAGCTGATATAAGAGAGGTTGTAATGAGAACGGAAAAGTAGGGTCAAATGCAAAGATATCATAAAGAAAAGAAAAACTAACATATGTATTTTTAGCTTAGGAACCTATTGTAAGAGTACAGGAAAAAGACAAGAGTCAAGCAGTAGAAATATGAGGAGTTATTATTTAATTTTTATACTTTTTTGCATATTTCAAAATTTTCTTCAATGCTCACTGTAGAAAAATGCATCACTCGTTCATCACAAAAAGTACCTCTTATTAAACAGTAATGAGGACTTGAAAGCTGTAATAATGATGACGGAGAGGAGGGAATAAATTGGAGAGATATCTTAAGCAGAACAACAGAATTTGGTAGCAGTTTAGATTTGAGGGAGGAAGAGAGGGAGAAGTCAAGGATGATAAGTTAGGGGGTATGTTAGCCCCTCTGGCCTGCTATAACAAAATACCTTAAACTGGGTGGCTTATAAACAACAAACATTTATTGCTCACAGCTCCGAAGGCGGGAAAGTCCAAGATCAAGGTACCATTAATATCCAGTGTCTGGTGAGGGCTTCCTTCCTCACAGATGGTGCCTTCACGCTGTATCCTCACTAGGTAGAAGGGGCAAGGTAGTTCTGTGGGGCATCTTTTATAAAGCAATTAATCCCATTCATGAGAGCTCCACCCTTATAATCACCTTCTAAAGGTCTCTCCTCTTAACACATCACATTAGTGATTAGGTTCCAACATACGAATTTTAGGCAGTCATGAACATTAGGATCGTAGCAGGTGATGACACTATTTAATAAGATCTGAACACAAGAGAAGGAATGAATTCTAGGACATGGAAAAGAATGAGTTCACATTTATACATGTTGAGTTTGAAAGGACTAAGGATTAGAGTATCTATTGAATACATCCAGGTAGTTGTAGTGTAGAAGGGAGCAACAGGTCTTAGAAAAGTAGTTACAGTAATGGGAGTTGAAGGGATCACAGTAGATGATCCAAAGAAAGGAAAATGGAGGACACCCAGGTTTTAAAATGTGGCAAGTAAAGAGAGAAATAGAAAATCACCATTAGAACACTCCAATAACAATTGCTATTACACAAGATTAACCAATAAATGCCAAAATTCATAGGCAAAAGCTTACAGAAAAATAAGATATTTACATAGTCTCAAAGGTTCTCCCCACAATATTACAAAGGGGAAAATACCTGGCAGACATTTAACCAGCTGATCACAGGTAACCAATAAAACATATCAACATCATGTACCCTCTGAAATGATGCACTAAGAAGGACACAAAATCACTTCTGTGGAATTCTTGCCAAAAATGCATAACATCAATCTAATCATCAGACAAACCCAAACTGAGGGACATTCTACAGAATAACTTGATCACTATTGACCAGTATTCTTCAAAACTATCAAACCCATTAAAGACATGAAAAGACAGAAAAACTGTCACAGCTGTTGCAGGAGACATGCCAGCTAAATGCAGTGTGTGATTCTGGAACAAAAAAAGGACATCAGTGGAAAAGGAATGAAAGCCAAATAAAGCCTGTAGTTTAGCCACTGTATTGTACCAAAGTTAACATATTATTGATAGTTTTGTTCATTGTACCATGGTTGTGTGATGTTCCATTAAGGGAAGTTAGGTGAAGGGTACACAGGAACTTCCTAGCTCTGTGATACTTCTGTAAGTCCAAGTCACTTTCAAAATAAAACATTAAAGAAATGAAGCCAATAGCCCAGAAAAAAAAATAAAGTTGAACTGAATCCCTACATCACATATTATAACAATATGACTTTCATTCAAATATTTTTAATAAGAACATAAAAATACTACAAAAATATTGGGAAAAATTGCTTTATGATCTCAGCATACAGAGGGCCCAAGAGGTATGAAAAACAGCCCATAAATGAAAACATGGATACATTTGATTATGTATTTTTTTTTGTAAATCAACATGGCAAAAAACACAATAAACAAAAGTCGCTAGATAAAGGGCAATCTGGAAAAAATACAGTCATGCTCTGCATAAAGAAGTTTTGGTGGATCACAGACTGCTGATGACAGTGGTCCCATAAGATTCTAATACTGTATTTGTACCTTTTCTACGTTTAGATACATTTAGAGACACAAATACTTACCATTGTGTTACAACTGTCCACAGTTTTCAGTACAGCAACACAGTGCACAGGTGTGCAGCCTCGGAGCAACAGGCCACATCACATAGCCTAGCTCTATAGTGGGCTATCCCACCTAGGTTTGCATAAATACAGTCTACGACGTTTGCGCAGTGATGAAATCACCCAACAAAGCTTTTCTCGGAACATATCAACATCGTTAAGCACACATGACTATACTTTCAACTATTATCACAAAAAGCTAATATTTTTAAGAGAAAACAAGACCTCAGCCTGGTAGAAAAATGATCAAAAGCTAAGGGGAGACAATACTTAGAAAAAGAAATGCAAATGCCTTTTAAACATTTGAAAGGATGAAAATTATAACAAGATACACATTTTGCTTTTCTTAATAGGTTGGCAAATGGTAAAACGTTTGATAACAAACCATCTCATTGAGAGTGTAGAGAAACAGCCACTCTTCATGCATTACTGGTTGGTGTGTAAACTGGAATCACCTCTACGGAGAGGAATTTTGCAACAGCTCTTAAAAGTTGAATGTTTGCACCTCTCTATCCAACAATATTATTTCTAGGAATTTATCCTAAAGATATTCTCCTACATGCGTGGAAAACATATTTCCAAAAACATTCATTGCAAAATTGTTTGTAGTAACAAAGAATTGCACACAACCTAAAAGTCCATTGAAAACGCTAGTAAAATAAATTACAGTACATTTGTATAAAGGAGAACTATGAAGTCAGTAAAAAGAACACAGCAGTTCTAGATGTACTGACATGAAAAGGTCTCCAAGACATATTGTTAAGTACACAAAGCAAGGTGCAGAACTGTGAGCACAGAAAATTACTCCCTTCCCTGTGGTTTCACCTTCCTCAGTTTCAGTTACCCATAGTCAACTGTGGTCCAAAAATATTGAAAGGAAAATTCCAGAAATAAATACTTCATAAGTTTTAAATTGCATGCTGTTTTGAGTAGTGTGATGAAATCTCTCACCATCTCACCCTATCCTTTCTTCATCACAAGAAGAAGGATGCTTACAGTACAATAAGATATTGTGAGAGAAAGAGAGATCCCACGCTCACATATTTCTTCTTAAGAGGTGGAGTCTTGCTATGTTGCCCAGGCTAAATTGTTCTACTTTATCATTAGCTATTGTTTTTAGTCTCTTACTGTGCCCAATTTACACATTAAACTTTATCATAGGCATGTATGCACAGGAAAACAACAGTATTTATGGGGTTTGGTACTATCTGCAGTCTCAGGGATCCACTGGGGCTCTTGGAACGTATCCCCTGATGATAAGGGGGGGCTACTGTACATGTACATGCTTTATAAGCACTGCTATCTCTGAGATCACCCTCAAAAAATCTAGTTAAAGTGGTTACCCCTGGGGAATTTTACGGAGAGCATATTTTATAACTATTCAAAAATTAATTTTTAAAAATTCAATATAGCAAAAAGAGGCATAGAGGAAGCTAGTGAATTAGAGAAAAGAGAGTAGAGGATGACATTCAGGGGAACAAGAAAAGATGGGTAATCCAGAAGTCATGGTAGGAGAAAGACTCCCTAACTGTGGGGTAAAGATGGGTTTATTCCTGAGAGGTGAATTCTGATGGGAACTTGGGAAAAGCCCTTATGAAAACTACAGCTGCAGAGCCAGGCGATGTCCATCGCAGGCCGGAAAGGGGCCAAGGCATGCGTGAGAACAGAGGAGTAAGAGGGACTTGCCTCTAACCGTGCAGATCTGATTAAAAAAAAGTAACTTATTTGTATCCAGAAGATGACATATCTCCCTAATTTTTAACTTAATGCTTAAAGGAAATGTTCTAGCTCTTTCATATCTACATTCACACAAGATGCTAAAAGAAGGACAAATCAGTCAATCAATCAACAGATCAACGCTCACGATTTACATTACATCTTTCTCCTAAGAGTTCAAAGGCTTTAAATGTTTTACCTTCATTTATCTTTCCAACATTTGCATACCCACCATAGAATATAAACGGTACAAAATTGGGGGAAATGAGGCCATGTCTCAAGATGAATCACTTGCAGAAATAGGCCTGCAATTCAACCTTCCTTATTAAGTATCATGATTTTTTACAACATATTAAGGCCATTTTGACAGCAAACAAGAGAGTTGCCTTTGGTATAAATATATGTGTGTGTATATTTACATACATGCATAGGTGGACACACATACAATCACACATACACACACGTACACACTCACTCGTACACATATTATCAACGGGTTTAAACCACACTTGGGCATAATGATCAGTACATAATAATAAAACAGTGAAAGTGACCACGAGGCTGTTATAAATAAAGAAACTCACATATATCATTGTAACTCAGAAATTTCAGTATGAGAACAAGTGAGAAAGAACAAACTTAAAAAAATAATTAGAAGTCAAATACACTTGTCACTGCACCCACTAAAAGGATTTAATTTAAAACTCAAACATCATCACATTGGAAGGGGAAATGAAAAGCTAATAACATGCATTGACGTTTACATAAAATTAGTATGTAAAGTGAGAGATATGAGCCTAATGATGAATATGAAGGAACGGTTTGCATTTTAACAGACTAAGCAAAAATGTAATTGACAAAGAGGCCAATCTAAATGAATTTCCAGCTATTTAAACACTAAGTGCAGCTGCATACTAATTGTCAATGTTATGAATTAGGAAAAAAAAAATGTGTTTAAACTGAAAATGCAAAAAATAAATGCAGCCAATGTGTGAACTCACACACTGTACTGAAGTTACCATTCAATCAATCAGAAAAGGGTATTTTTTTCAAAAAAGTAATTTTTAACCATCAGAATATTCATTCTGCAGTTACTTCATACTGATTGGGGAAAAAAGTATTTGGAGGCAAATGAAAATAATAAAGTGTTTCTGGGAGCAGCATCTTTCTTTCTTGGAATTAAGTCAAGATTAAAAACATTTGTTTTCAAGAAGAAGTTAATACAATAATATTTTATTTAACACTACTAATAGCAATGGGAACAACTTATGGTTGGTAGTTACCTTTACACTAAAACGTCTAACATTCTGCTATATCAAAAATAATCTACTGTATTAAAGCGAGCACAGGAGTGCCTTTTATAAGAGTTGAATTCATAGCACAGAATATCTTAGTGGCAGTTGTGACCTCAGGCTCTAGCACCAGCCTTCATGAGTTCAAACCCTAACGCTACCATTTCTTGCTGTGTGAGTTCCAGCAGATCATTTAACCACACTGTGCCTCATCTTAGCAGAAGGATAACGGTTCCTACCTCCTAGGACCATTGTGAGAATTAAATGTATTCATATATTCAAGGAACTCCAACCAAAGCCTGGCACATGCTCAATAAACGTGAGCTATCATCATCATTATCTTTAGTCAAAACAGCTGTCTCTCAGAGCTGGCACTATTTTGTGGTGAAAGATAAGGACAAAGAAGATGGTGGCAAGCATGCCACAATCTTGCTGGTCCCTAGATGTGAAAGGAGTACTGTCATCTGTCACCTCCCGTACCTTCTCCTTGGTGGATAGGGGTTATGGGAACATCTCTGGCCACTTGTCAGTAAAGATCAATTCTGGGTGGGAAACTGACTGAAGTACCCCTGTCCCCGGAGATGCTGCACCAGGGACTCCAGAACAGAGGGAGGCATCAACCCCATGGCTGTCTTAGGACATGCTCTGAGATCTTGGCAGATTTTCCCATACAATACCACCAGCCCTTAAAGGGATGGCTTGGTGACTGGGCATGCACCTGACTTTGCATCTGATCTTTCTCCAGATTCCTTGAAATATACCACCAAATGTTTTATTAATCCTTGTATTTTCCAAGGTCATGCAAAGGACAGGGCCCAGAAATCAAAGCTGATACACAAAGATTTCATGTTCATTTTTCCCTTTTAATTTACTGGAAGTTCCAACTCCTGAATAGAGGGAAAAAGGCCAAGTCTACAGGCATCTTGGCAGAGTGACAAGTCACCAAAAAGAAATGTGAATTTCCACAAAATAAACACACCAAGTCCAGGCTCCTGTGCAGGCTCTCAAGTCCAGTGATACTGAGACTGGTCTGACATTCCTGTCAAGGGACGAAGACAAGGACAAAGGGAGAAGTCCTCGCCTTGAATCACATACAGGCTGGTTACAAAGCAGGACAAGACGGCTCTGTCAGTGCACAGTCAGGGGAGAGCAAACCCAGACTCCAAGGGGGCTGAAAGGGATGCTTCCAGCTACCTGCGCAGGAGAGGGAAGGAATTACACGACATCCCTCCTGGATCCAGCTGGACCACAGGGCCTGGGTGAACACTTCTGGAGTAAAGATGACCTGAGGTCGAAATCCAGCTCTTCTGACACTGTGTAGGACCTTCCTTTCCCGTGCCCCTTGGTGCCACCGACTCCTTCGCCAGGGCTGTGAGACCTCAATCTCAGGATAACCCACTCTTCAAAGAGGATCTGCTATCCTC
Organism: Avahi laniger; assembly: GCA_963575035.1. Lineage (NCBI taxonomy): Eukaryota > Metazoa > Chordata > Mammalia > Primates > Indriidae > Avahi > Avahi laniger. The sequence continues at coordinate 39,988 of CAUYSK010114423.1, forward strand.
GTTCACACCTTAGCATACATTTAACCCCGTTATTTCTCTCCAACTTGCTTTAATTCAATTATGATTTCTAAGGTGATGAGAGGCTTTATGCCCTCTTCAAACAAGGATCCATCCTAAGAAAAGTGTAGTCCAGAGTCAGCGACGACCTACTGCACTTGCATATGATACCAGGCCTCATCTGCGAATCCAAAGCATACTGTTTCCACATGAAATGTCAAAAATAGATAATTACTACTAACCTAAATCGGACTTATAAAATAAACCAAACAGATTTCTCCCTTCATATCCTCAAATATCACAGAAAGACAATAATCCTTTAAACTTAAAAGGAAGCATCACAGAGGAAAGGGTTGTCAGAAAAACTAATTTTGGGTCCAGTGTCCATGTCTTACCACGTCCTTTGAATTTTCTGGGCCTCAGTGTGCAAAGATAAAATTAATGGGTTTGATGGCTATCTAAGGTTCCTTTCAACTCTGACATTTCATGATCCATTAGTCATTTTCAGTTCAAGTACTTTCAGACACTGTGATAGCAAAAGTTCAATTTGCATTCAGAAATGAATAGGAACTATGTGGTCGAAGATACAAAAATGGACTTCTAAAATTAATGTAGCACGGGTGTGAGAAACAAAACAGAGCATGCTGTAGAATTAGGCATTTTCCCCCTCAGGCCATTGTTATAAGCTACCTGACCTAGTATCATTCATCTTTTTTTCTTTTTGCGCTGCAACACAGCAAACTCAAACGCGTGAAAGAAACAAGAAGGCCACGTTAGCCACAAGGCCGCATGCAAACTCTCAGAGGGCGAGTGGGAGAAGGCTACCACAGTGAGGACATCTGACAAGGAAACCTGTGGGGTCACTTGGGGTCATCCCATGGCGCTCACCTTCCACCAGTTGGTCCAGGCTGGAGATCTTCTTGAGCCCGTCGATGGTGTAGATCGTTCTCACTCCCTGGGGCAAATTCACGTTATCCGACAGAGTTCGGGTCAAATCAGCCAGCAGGGCCTCAAAGGATCGGAAGCGGTCTGGGGAGATGGCGTACACAATCCCTTTGAAGTATCGGTCTCCGTTTCGATAGAAACGAACCTTCTTGGCCTTCTTCTCGGAGCTGAGCGTCTGCAGCGTGCGCGTGCGGTAGAAGCTGCAGTGCGCGCTGTGCGTCGGGCTGGGCAGGCCGTTCACGCGCGACCCGCGGCTGTACCTCTGCGCCTTATCCCGCTCGTCGAAGTGCTCCAGCTCCATGTCTCTGCCGAAGGACATGATGGACTTCCAGTCGGACCTGCGAGCCCCAGAAACAAAAGCAGACACACACCCCGATGTTATTTGAAGTTCGTGATTTCAAAGGCTCTGCTTGGCAACGGCCGGGTGGAGAGGTTGCTGTCAGTGATGGCTTCTTTAATAGGAGTTATCCATCACACGGGAGAGGAAGAAGGGGAGATCCTGGTGCAAACCACTTATTATTAATCAACTCCAGTTTTCTTGGAAACAACTCCTCAGTACTAACTGCCTACAACGTAACAGGCTGCGAACAGATCTTATTTCCAGTAGTCACAAACAGACTTTCAGAGTATTATCATCCCTTTTTACAGACGAAGAAACTGAGGCACGGAAAAATTTCACCTAAATGTCTCCAAGTAAACAAGCTGAGAAATGCTTTAACCAGCAATTCTGACCCAGGTTTGCCTGACTCTGAAGCCCACCATTCCTTGCAGGGCACCCTACCTGGTGACAGGCAGAAAATGTGCTTTTGTATCATTCTACCAGGAAAGACAAGTGGCCCTGGTGGCCCAGGAAAAAAAAGAGAGGGCAGGCAGCATTTAACAGACTGCAAAAGCTTTACATAGCGTTTGTGCTCCCCACAGCCAGATGGAGAGCAAATTAAATCAATCCGTAGGTTGTACTGACTTCCCAACATATTCACATATTCAATATTTTTAAAAGCAAATTCATCATACCTCATTTATTTACATCTAGCGCTTCACATAAGTTGGGTTAAAAAAGAAGCAGAAGAAGAAAAAGGAGGAGAAGAAAGAAGAAGAAGAAGAAAAAAGGAAGAAGGAAGAAAGAAGAAAGAAGAAGAAAGGAAAACATTCACTTCTTCTTTGGAGGACTCTGCCCTTCCTTCCACTAAGGTTCTCACTGTCTTTGTGGCTGAGAAAATTGAGGCTTGAAGATGTTGATTCAGGCTTGACTCCGTACTACCCGCGTAGCCATGAGAAACCTACTTGATCGACATCTTCAAGCCCCGATTTCCTCAACCACAAAATAGAAAGAAGAATAGTTTCTACCTCATAGTTCATATTAACTATTCAATAAGTTAATGCACATGAAGCCCTTAGGATAGTGTCTGGCATGTGATAAGTATTAAGATTTTTTTTTGTTAATAAAAATCTGCATTTCTGTTCCTGACCCTGGCACAAAAAGAACTAGGAGGAACAGAGTCTTTCTTTTCTGGCAAGGGAGGCTCCCGGGTCCTCCTGATCTCCACCTACAACCTTCGGAAAAGTACACCTGCACCTCCAGGGCCCCGTTTTACTTTCCATTCTACTACTTTTCAGCAAGCCGCCTGGGGGATCCATTCATCCTTGCTAAGGGGTTGCTTGTGGTGTTGCCCCTTGCAGGAGGATCTGTGTTTTAACAGGACAATCTAGAAAGTGGAATAACCTTTGCATTCAAAGGAGTGAAATTTTAATGGCAAAATTTCAGGCACATTGAAATAAAATATAAGGAAAATGGAAAATTGGGGATAAGAACCTTACAAGTACTTCCCAAATCCCACCACCTAGATGGAATCACCTCTCTGAAAGTCGGCCAAAACTCACCGAAAGTACTGCTGTTGGTCCCTGACCTTTCTTTTACCCTCAGTAAACTGAACTCTGATCCATTCAGAGTGGCTAAAATTTCATGCCCGCAAGCACAGCTAGAGATTTGGTACTCCTGAAATGAGGTGGAAGAAACCAATATTTACTGAATGTCTGGGATGTGCCTGGCACTATTATTCATCAATTATTTGTTTATAATATGCTAAAAATTCTCTTCTAGACCTCACAGTAATCTAATAAGGTAGGTGATATTATCAAGACTAGGGGTGGGTATGGAATTTATCTAGGTTCCCAGGGTTGTAACTGAGGGGTCTGGGATTTGAATCCAGATTTACCGTGACTCCAAAGCTGATGCTCTCCATCTCTAGCTCCCCTGACTGGCCCATCAGCAACATACAGGGGGTTTTAAGGACCTCACTCCAAACTAGCTCAGTGACCTTGAGCAGGCCAGCTCACGGATCCACACCTTGTCTGAACACAGAGGGAGCAGTGGTCACCAGGCCTCCAATGCTCATCATTCTATCTGCTCATGAGTCTAACACTGACCCCATCGAGACACCTGGGGATTGGAGGGAGTGAGTGGAGTATGATTTAAACCTGGAGTGATTATGAATTCGGTGTATTATACCATATATAGGTAGCTATGAACTGCTTTCATTGATTTTGAAGTTAAGAAACTATAAAACTATTACCACTTTTCTATCTAATCCTGTAGGCATTAATTATTTAACAGAACCAGTATTTTTCCCATGATATTGGTAATTGCTCCTACTTAAGTGAGCTCTCCTGTCTTCCAAAAGGGGTGTGTGTCTTGGGGATGGGGCAGAGGAAACTGCCAGTACTCACACCAAACTCACAAAGCTCTTCAAAACTTTGTAAATTAGAAAGGCCAAATTGGCTTCTGAAGGTTTCGTTTGATTTTTAAAGGCAGTGATCATTCTTCTAACCCTAGGGGTTTCAGGGCTTCCTCCCAAATTGATATAAACTAAAAGAAAACAAGCAGGGTTGAAGCAAAGGAAGGCACAATTGTGTTACCAGAGAAAGTGCAAATCTACTTCTGAAGAGCTGTCAGCTACGCACAATTGGCAAAAGCCAAATAATTTGGCAATTGTTTGAATTCCCTAAGGGGAACAGGCTTTTAGAGCCAAGAACTCCACACCAAATGAAAAAAAAAAAAAAAGAAAAGAAAAAAGAAAGGAAAGAAAGAAAGAAAGAAAGAAAGAAAGAAAGAAAAGAACAATTTAAAACACAGGAAAGTTTATTTTGTTTTATTTTATTTACATATTTCCTCCAACTAGATCACACCTTCCTCCAATGGAAGAGCCCCCATCTTTTACTTCTCTTCACTGAACTTGTCCAAAAGTGGGCAGTGATGTTGTCGACAAAGAAAAACCACACTCAAAGTGAGATCATTTTCAAGACTCCAGCTACCACTAAAAAATGACACTCCACACCCTAGTGTGTTCTGGTAATTATTTACAGCATCAAAATAGGTGCTCTTTCCCCGGCCTTGGCTGTCTCAGCTCTTCAGTTGGCTTAGTCATGCATTTCAACCGTGAGCTCCTGAAAAAGATTCGCTGGCCTCCCCCCAGGTTCACACTTTCTGCACAGGAAGCCTGCTAGAACACGCAGCCCCATGTTCATGGACCATAGGTGGCCTAGGGCCTGGGTACACATGTTCAGTGGCACCAAAAGCGTAACCACGGGGACTCAGCCACGGAGCCACAGACCCTGAGTGGGGAAGAAGGGCTACCGGCTCTTATCAGAGCTTTTCCTATAAATACTGCCATGCCCCGAAACCAACATCCATGATTGTTCTTGGTGGGATTTATCACCATTTGGAGGAAGCTCTGTTCACCCACATGAGTTCTTGTTTCAGAAATTTACAAACACCCACCCCAAGAAAAACCATTGGCATAAACACCACCACATCTAAGTAGATGCTGGACCTGGAAGTCCCAAGGCATATTTTAGCAGTGGGATTAGGATTCAGGTAGAGGCACAGGCGTGAAATAAAAGGCACACACACACCTTGTGTGCACACACACCACCACAGATGTAGATGTCACAGGGTGTGGGCATATCTTTTATAATTTTCCTCCACATGACCTCTCTTAAAATCCCTTCTGACCCGCATCCATGTGACATTTCATAGTTAAAACGCTGTCCTACTTTCCTTTCCTACTGAAAGACAATATATTTGGGAACAGTCATAAAACGTATTCACGGAACATCCTGCAGTGTGGCCGCTGAACGCGTGTGCACCGTAACCTGGACACACATTCCCAGGTGCGGCAGAGAGAGAACCGGTTTGAATGAAACCTTTCATCTGCTCTACCACCGACGAGCACCTCCTTGCCAAAGACAGCAGCGATTCTGCACAAACCTGGATTTCAAAAGCAGCCTCTTTTGTGGGGCAATGCGGGGCTGTGCGTGCACTCCCACTAGCAGGAAAAAGCCATTTCCTCTCCGCATGCTTTCAGCACTGCGGGTACTAATTCGAACATGAAGCAGCCTCGCTGTCCCCGAAGGAACTTGAGACCCTACAAACCCACTTACAACACCCACGCTGCAGCCACCACCATGCCCGGATCACCCCCAGCCCCAAGCACACACCCCCCGCCCGGGCACACGGGAAGGCACACACACAATAAGAGGCCGGGCCCGGCCACTCCTTCCAGGCGCAGGCTAGACTTGGTCCTCGCTCCGCAGCCAGTTCCGACAATGACGAGCACCTCTCCCGGCTTCTCCGCCCTGGCTCTCCAAATCCACTAACAACGCAGCCAAAAGCCTGGGGGCCCGCTCGCCCGACTCCCGGGTTAAAGCCCGGTGGCACCAGACAAAAGAGGCAGGTGCCAGCAGCCCGGGGTCCGCCCGCACGCAACGCCCCCGGGGCCGGCCAGGGCAGGGCGGCCGCCTTTCGAGGAACCGCGGGCGGGGCGGCAGCGGCCGAGCTGGGCGCCCGCCCTGCCCTCGGCGCCCCGCGGCTGCGGGCAGAGCGGGCACTGCGGGGCCCCCGGGCCGCCTTCCCCGCAGCTCCCTTCCCCAGAGAAGGCAAAGCACGCACCGGTCCGCGGAGAGATGCCGCCGGGGGTCTTTGTGGCCGCGCTCGGGGCCGCCTCCTGGTGCTGTCCTCGCCGGGCTGGGCGCGGCCGGGGCTGCGGCGCTGCGGGGCTGGGGGCGGCGGCGGCGCCGGGCTGGGCGGCAGCAGCTGCTGGAGCGCGGGCGTCTCGGCTGCGGCCACTAGTGCAGGGATGTGCCTTGGCCCGTCCTCATTGAAATGCGGCGCTTCGCACAGCCTCACTCCAGCCTCTCTCTCCGGAGGAGGGCGGCGGCGGCGGCGGCGGCGGGCGCGCTCCCTTATCTGGTCTCACTTGCTCGCGGCCCTCCCTCCTCCTCCTCCGCGTGCGCGCCCCGTCGCCCCCGCCCTTCTTGGCAGGACGCACCCACCACGGCTGCGCCCCGGGTTCTCCTCCCTCCCGCGCCCCGCTCCCGCCCTAGCGGCCTCAGAGCATCTAGCTTGACTACACCCCCAAACCTCCCTTAATCCCCAGAAGTGATCGTCTGGAGATGGGGGCAGATCGGATGGTGGCCCTGGGGACCGAGGAAGAGAACGTGGACAGAACTGAGTCTGAGCGAGGAAGCGTGCAAGGCAGAGAGGTGAGGCAGGCGTGGCCCAGAGGTGAGGCCCCCACCTTCAGGGGAGGCAAGAGAAACAAGACTTTTCCCCCAACCCACACCCACACCCTTTGATGTGACCTCATGGTTTGCCACCTTTCCCAGGGTATGGAAGCCAGTGGATCAGTCTTTCATCATTCTTGTCCAGGATCCATCCACGTAGTGCCTCCGGGGAGGACAAGTCTCCGACCCTCCCAAGCACTCTGGTGGTTCCCCCAGCCCCCTTCCTTGGGAAGGGCCAGATCTGCTCATGGATCCCACCATCATCCCCACTAGCCCCCAAGATGTGAGTCACCCTTGAAACACTGACCTCTGCTTAGAGCCAAATATCTTACAACAGGCCCTTGAGAACTTAAGGGCCAGGATTCGCTACTGGACACCTCATGGCTGCCAAGGCTGGGTCAGCGGTGGAAAGCCCCATGAGCTCACACGAGCCTTTTCTCCCAGGGCAGGAATGTTCTCAGAGCCCAGGCTGTTCACAGCTTCCTCCAGTTTTTGCACAAAAGTCTAGGGAGTGGAAGCAGCTCCAGACTTCGGTGAAACCTTAGCTTGGCTCAGTATGCAGCCTGAATTTTGGTCCAGTTAATCTCCTGACTTTCAGTCCTGTCACCTGGGACACGTATTTGTCCCAAATATGCACACGTATACAAATACACACGTGTGTTGTTCTCTCTTCTTGAGCCCGTAGCTTTCAATGGAAAATCAGAATTCTATTTTTTTCCTGCCCACTGAGCCCAGTTATGTGTTTCACTGCTTATTATTGATAAGTGCTATTCTGAAATACTTTCAAAGTATTATGTAAATACTAAATAATTACCATTTGTTTTAAAATGTAGCTCAAATGAGATGCATGTTACATATTCAACAAGTGATGCAATATTTATTTGTGAACAATTTAATAGCCCAGGGATGAGAGTACAATGAATTCACCAAATTAACTAAACACAAAGCACTGAGCCTGTTCCCTCAAATTCTCATGCAAAATGAGGGCCAAGGGGTAAGTTAAGAAAAAGGAAGAAGCCAAGAATATCTTCTTGAGAACAGAAATCAGAGCTTCTTTTTATCTTGCCAGTGACAAAGGCCAAGTGATTTCTGCCAAAATGTGAAACCAAGAAATATTTGATAAATTCCATTTCTTAATCCCTATGGATATTCTATAAGGGTCATTTCTTAAGAGCCTTAAGTAGCTCAACTGTGTCTTACGTCTTTCCTGGCTGTCCTACCTGGCACGTGCAGATAAAGTGTTCAAAGAAACACCTTCGTGTTTGATTTTCTCAGCAGCAAAGTGCTCCCACTAGATATAGTTGGGCATCATTAACCCTTTCAGGAAACCAGGGGGCAACTGATAATTAAGTAGATGGGGACATCAAACAATACCCACTGGCCACTACACTGTGGGAGTATCATTTAGTCCAGGACAGCAGACTGGTAGCAAATGGCACCCAGTAACGTCACAGAAGTAACGCCACTTACAAAGGCACCTAAGTTACTTCCAGACTAGTTTAAGCCTTTGGCAAATCTAACTCATATTCAGTACTAATCCGTTATTAAAATGAAACTTGACCAGGAAACTTCTGATTCAAATAATTTTCAAAACCAGATGTTACTTCCTTTGTATCACTAAGGTATTGATCAAAGAAGTGACCGAATTAATGCATCCTTTTTCCCATGAAAATCTGAAGTTAGTGGAGACCTCCCTCTGGCTCCCCAAAGCTAAGGCTGTTTACGCTGTGTACCCCAATTGCTGCCCCAAGAAGACACAGTCTACATCCTACAAGATGACAATGGCTTGGCCACAGCTCCGTCAGTGGCTCCCATTAACTTAGTGCTTGCTTTTTGCTGTGCTGGCGCTTTTACACATTTTCTTATTTTATCCTCATAGGATCCATGCAAAGTAGATACTATTATCCTCATCTTACAGATAAAAGAATTTAGACACAGAGTTTACATCATTTGCCCATAGTCATGCAGCTAAAAAATGTCAAGCCCGAGTCCAATTTTCGAATCCCTGTGTTTTAAAATTCAAGTCAGTTTTCCAATCGCTAAGGCCATATGCTTTTTATAGGCAATACCAAATTCTAGGGCAAAATGTAATATCTTTTGGAAAATGCAGTTTTTTAATCAAAGAGTTTATTTCTTCATAACAGAGAAAGTTAACTCTTTGCTAGTATGAAAACTGCTTCCTTTAGTGATGAGTACCATCCAACTTCCTTTAGTGATGAGTACCATCCAATGTGTCTACTTTCGGCTAAACTTTTCACGAGAACATTTATACTTTAAGTACTGACACAATGCTTTATGAGCAGTCTTACCTATGTGTGCTTGTTTTCTTGAAACTAAGTTCTCAGTGTAAACCAGGAGAGAGAAAGAGAACCAAAAAATAATACTTTTTAATTGACCATGTATCTGTGTTCAGGTGCCTTCTACTGGCATCTTCATAGAAAATATGCTCAATCATGTAATTCAGATAGACCTACAGAATAAGGGACATTCACAGGAAGAGATGCACTTCCTGTTTTTCCCTCTAGAAGGGAGAATTTACTCTGGCCCATTCATAATTGCTTCTCTGCGGCCGCAGGCATGTAGTGCTCCTGGGTTGGGACACTGTGCATATTTAGTGGCCACCACGATTATGAGAATATTGCAGAATATGATTATCATTTTTATTTCCTTTGTATTTCTTGCAATATGGTGAAGGCTCCTTATGGCATTTCCCCATAGTTTGCCAAATTCCCCCCTAATTACAGAACACATACTTCTGCCTTCTACTGGAATCACAGAAACTCAGTGATGAGAGACCTTAGCAGTAGCATATCCAATTTTTACCCAGTGTATGAGTTCCTGCCACAACAAGTGGTCTTTTGGCATCCACTTTGTTGCTTCTAAAGTTGGCACATGCGGCAAAAGTGAAGAGAAATAAGATCATCCCTCTGAGAGTTACAATAGATCACAGGATTCTATATATAGTAGATGAGATCTTTAAACAATAATTGTTTCAAGTGGCCATTTATCTCTACCTTGGCACTCCAAACATGCTGAAGTCCAAACTACGTTAGGTTCTGCACAGAGGAAAAAGGGCCGCTCCCTCTCTGATATGCCCTCCATAAACCGACAGAGAGCGTCTCAAAGCTCATGTCTCCCTTTGCTGTCTAATTGACTTTAATAAAGGGGAACTTTGCCCAACCCACTCCCCTGCTGGAGCTCCTCAAATTCAACTGAGATCCACTACCCTGGGATTTTCCTGTCGGCCCCCGGTCTACCCTTTGAACCTACAGAGAACAAATCTAATGCCCCTGCCTTTTACTTATGGATTATATTCTCCCAAATTTGACTCCTCATTAACTAGGAACACCCAGCTCTTCATCTGCTTCTCTTCATCTGCTTCTCAGATGACATGGCTGGGAAACCCCACAGCAGTGCAACTGTCAGTATGTCCTTCCGCATCTGCCTCCCAGAACTGGACATGGCACGGCAGGGGTGGTCTGATTAGGGAAGCTCCATGACTTCTTTGGTTGTTGACATGCTGCTTCTATTAAAGGATCTAACATCAAATCAATGTCTCTGACAGTCACGCCATGCTATTGACTCACCCAGTCAATAGCATGGCATGCAAAAGTAATTGCAGTTTTAGCATTGTTGAAATTTGCTGTTTGATATTGGAATACATTCTTAAATAAATGTGGTTATGTTATTCATCATTTTAATGCACATTTCTCACTTTATGTTATTTTGCTAATGACTTATTACTTGCTGTTTATTTTATATTTATTTTAGACTATGGAAATGATGGTAGACAAGCAAATTTGAGTGATTTTCTTATTCGAGTTCAAAATGGGTCGTAAAGCAACAGAGACAACTCAGAACATCAACAACGCATTCGCTCCAGGAACTGCTAATGAACATACAGTGCAGTGGTGGTGAAGTTTTGCAAAGGTGATGAGAGCCTTGAAGATGAGGAGCTCAGTGGCCAGCCATCGGAAATTGACAATGACCAATTGAGAGCAATCATTGAAGCTGATCCTCTTACAACTACATGAGAGGTTGCCAAAGAACTCAATGTTGACCATTCTATGGTCATTTGGCATTTGAAGCAAATTGGAAAGGTGAAAAAGCTCAACAAGTGGGTGCCTCGTTAGCTGACTGAAAATCAAAAAAAGTCATCATTTTGAAGTGTCGTCGTCTCTTCTTTTATGCAACGACGACGAAACATTTCTTGATCAGATTGTGACGTGTGATGAAAAGTGGATTTTATATGACAACTGGCGATGACCAGCTCAGTGGTTGGACTGAGAAGAAGTTCCAAAGCACATCCTAAAGCCAATCTTGCATCAAAAAAAGGTCATAGTCACTGTTTGGTGGTCTGCTGCCGGTCTGATCCACTGCATCTTTCTGGATCCCGGGGAAACCATTGCATCTGAGAAATATGCTCAGCAAATCGGTGAGATGTACTGAAAACTGCAACACCTGGAGCTGGCATTGGTCAACAGAAAGGGCCCCATTTTTCTCCACGACGACACCTGACCGAACGTCACACAACCAATGATTCAAAAGTTGAATGAATTGGGCTACGAAATTTTGTCTCAACTGCCATATTCACCGGACCTCTCACCAACAAACTACCACTTCTTAAGCATCTCAACAACTTTTTGCAAGGAAAATGCTTCCACAACCAGCAGGATTCAGAAAATGCTTTCCAAGAGTTCATAGAATCTGGCAGAAAGGATTTTTATGCTACAGGAATAAACAAACTTATTTCTCGTTGGCAAAAATATGTTGATTGTAATGGTTCCTATTTTGATTAATAAAAATGTGTTTGAGCCTAGTTATAATGATTCAAAATTCACAGTCTGAATTTGCACCAACCTAATAAAATCTCTGTGTTTTTCACATGTCCTGCTTTTAAGGTCCCTCATTCTGTATTTGTTCAATTAGATTTGGGGGATGTAAGCCCAGTGCTGTCTTGGAATTTTCCTTTATTAAGCTGTGTACTGGTATTTGATCCTCCTTTCTGACCTGTTGAGTGAGATCCCTGTGGACCCTGATTAGGTCACCTCACTCATGAGTGATCCCTCCAGCATCCTATCAGTCTGATTAACACCACACCAACATCCTCATCTCAGTTGTTGATAAAAGCTTTCCACAGAACATGGTCACAGCAGCCTCTGTCACCTCAATGCCCACGATCTCTCTCCAGGTTGATAGTTGATGGCAAATGACTGTCTCAATGTACTTGAGTAATTGCAGAGGTTAAGATGTTCTCTACAGCTAATAAATATCTAGAGATCCAGTGATAGGAAAAATTCACATTTTCACATCTAGGATTATATCCTTGACTTCAATGCCATTTTGAAGTCATGAGTATTTATAGACCACACAAAGTTTCATTTATTCATCCATTCATCCGATAAATAATATTTGAATGCCTCCAACGTGCTAGACACTATGCTACATGGGAGTGACACAATCATGAGAGAGTTACAAGGATCCTATGTCCAGGCACCGACACCCTGTAGGGTGACAGGTGTTATACAAATAATCATGTCAGTACAGTGAAGGAAAAGAACACAGAGAGCTTCAGGGAGAGTGTCCCTTCCCTGAAGAAGTAACATTTAAGCACAGACCTGAAGTTAGCCAGGCAAGAAGGGGGAAGAGTATTATTCCAAGCAGAAGAACTAGTCCTGTGAAGACTTTGAATGAGAAGCAGCTTGTTTAAGTATCAAGAGCCGGGCTGAACAGCTGAGACAGGTAGGCAGGGAAAGTGCAGAGAGGCTGCTGTGAGGGTCGGAGGGACCAGTGCCCCACCGCCCCGGGCCATATTAAGGAATCCAGACTTTGTCCTAAGAGAAAAGGGAAATCCAATTGCTGAAGGGTTTTAAGCAGAAAAGTGGCAAGATCAGCTTTGCATGTTTAAAAGCTCCTCTAGCTTTTTCTGGATGCTATTGGAGAACACTAGAGAAGGACTGGAGAATAGGAATAATTTTATTCCAAGGTCTTGCCTGGGGAAGGTGACGGGGGAGAACAGTAGGTGGGAAGGAAACTTCAAGTTGTTACATGCCTACCATCTTTCTCTCGGCGATGTGAATCTGAACTTACTAAAGTTTTCAAATCCACAGTTTTTTAAGTCCATGGATTAAATATGACACCTTCAAGTGGAAAATATTATTATGGAAAGTTACAGATTACTCTTGATACAAACATTTCAGAAAAATAATTTCAAAGTATGTCATTGTTCATTTTATCACTGCCCCAAGGCATGGAGCAGTCTTCCCAAAATAATGAAAATTTTACTTAAGGATCCTAAAATTAACCTTAAAAATAGTTACCTTTGCTAACATGCATTTGAACAGAATTTATTTAGCCACATTCTTCCTTCCAAAAGTTTTTTTAAGACAAATAATTCACTTTTTGTATTCATTGAGACACACATATTAAAATACTATACACTACTTTGTTAATTACCATATTCTGAGAATTTTCACTGATTCTGCGGAACACAAATACCTAAGAAGTCACAATAGTTATTTACATTAGTCCTCTAGGAATGGAGGAGAACTCACCAGAAACACCTAGGATTTTTCTGACCTGGAGCTAAGGCAATAGTGATTGTCCATTTATCAGATATGCCTGCAGCCTGAATAACTTCATCAATAAAGTCAAAGAGTCTTTGGCAACTTTTTGATATATCCCAAGGAGTCTTTTAAATTTTAATTTAACTTGTGGAAGTGGATTTGTAAAGGTATCTCTTAAAGAGAAAACTTACTAAATTTCTGCTGTAACAGAGAGAACGGCCTGAATAAAGGTTAAAAAATGTTTTATGTCTTTTCAAAACCCCATCTCCCTTTTTGAGAACTAAAACCTATATCCCTGCCTCGAGCCAGTGGTTGGGAGGGGGCAGGGGAGTGTCCTTTGTTGTTTGTGCCACAGGAGTTGGCTCCAGGGAATTTCCCAGGTGGAGGTCACAAGATTGTCTTAGCTGAAGATGGGATTATGCGATTAATCAGAACCTTTAAAAGCTTTGCACTTCTGCTCAGAGCCAGGATGTTGGTACTTTTGTTAGGTTGGTACAGAGGGATTCTGGGTCTCCCAGGGACAAAAGTGGGTGCTGTTGCCCCCATTGTGGTCCTGCCCCACCCTAATCCTGCCCTGAGGTACTGCCATTCCTCGGGGAAGAGGGACTATCCTATGAATCGGCCAATCAGGACTTAGCATGCAGAGGCCTCTTTAGCCCATAGGCCAAGCAGCATGGGTACCACAGAGTCCAGAAACTGACTTAGAGCAACCTGCATGCATAGTAATGCAACTCTCAACTGTCCAATCAAAGTGCTTCCATGGTGACGTCTGAGCCACTAGGGAGGTCCAAACCTGGGCACTGTAAAACAAGACACAAACCATAACCAAGTTCTCTTTTTTTTGCTGCAATAAGGGGTCCGGTCACCATCTGTAGCATGTGTATCATGCTCTGTAAACCTATGTCTTGCTCTTGCCCTAGAATCCTATCTTTCTCTCCTCAATAAACCTCATTTTTGTGCTTGTCTTACTTCGGTGCGTCTGGTCATTCTTCGGCCATGAGCGCTTCAAGAACCGACATTTCAGACTGAAGCCTGACATATTAACATGGGAGCCTGCCAACGTCTTCATTTGCCAGCAAATTAATAAACTTCTCTTTTATTCTCCTCTAACCACTTGTCCTCATTCTTCTGATGTGGCCTCGGGGACAAGAGCCAGACTTTTGGTAACACTGCTACTGACAATCTTCTTCTAAGTGAAAAAAAAATAAAAATAAAAATATTTTTGGTATATATGTGTCAGGTCATAGTTGTCTATTCTCGGTTCTTAGTGTTCTCTTGGCCGAAGAATGACCAGACACCAAAAGTAAGGCAAGTGTGAAATGAGGTCTATTGAGGAAGGGCAAGATAGGTTTACAGAGCAAGAGCAAGATACGTTTGCCACAGACACCAAACAGGCTCCCCTGTCATACAAGGGCTCTAGCAATGGTCTGGTGTGTTGTTTTATGGTGTCTGGATTGGGTCCTCCTTGTGGTTCAGACATCACCACTGAACCACTTTGATGGACAGTTAACAACATGGTAATTAGCCTTAGGTTACTAGAGGTCACTTTCCAGATCCTATTGTGCCTGGGCTGCCTGGCCTTGGACTGGGGAAGTCCCTGCATTCTATTGCAGATTGGCAGGGCATTCTTCTTTCTTCCCAGGTGTGGCAGCCACTTGGGGCAGGATTAAGGTGGGGCAGCACCAAGCTTGAGGGGGGGGGGTGCCTGCCTTTGACCCTAGGAGAGCCAGAGATCCCTTGCTATCTACCTAACATATGTATTCTTCTAAACTTCTTCATGCATATGTATACATACCAAAAAATATAATTTTAAATACAAAAAAAGCAGGATGCTAATGTTATCAAAACTACAAGGGCTTTCAGCCTAGGTCCAGTTACTCCTCACACAAAGATCCAATTACTGAGACAATGAGGATTGCCAAGGAAAGGGGAATTTTTTAATATGAAAGACATTTTGTCAAATGAATGGGAGAAGCTGCCTCAAATCACTCTCTCCGACTAAATAGGGATCATGGGCTTTTAAAGGAGAGGCCACAGGCCTTGGGGCAGGTCATGGTATAACTAACAAAGGGCTACTGTGTTGGGGCAGGGCAAGTTGTGGGTCTTGGTGTCAGGAAGTCTGTCCAGGGACCTTCAGAATTTCAGCAACTTTATTTTGCAGAAAATCCTCCATTTCTGGGAAACAACTCAAAAGGTCAAATGGTTAGTTAAGGGAGAGGATTATGAAAAAACACATAGGGGTCACTGAAATTTGTTCATGGACTAGTTACACTAATGTATATAATGTTGTGTAACTTTTTTTATTTAACAATTAACTCAAAACGTGTCATAAATCTAAATGCAAGAACACAATAAAATTTCTAGAAGAAAATATGGGAAAAAAATCTTTGTGACTTTTGCCTATACAAAGATTACTTAGAGAAGACACAAAGACATGAAACATAAAGAAAATCAGGTAAGTTGGCTTTTATGAAATTTAAAAGCTTTTGTTCTTCAAAAGACATTATTAAGAAAATGAAAAGGCAAGCCACAGAGTAGCAGAAAATATTTGCAAAACATATATCTGATAAAAAGCTTGCGTCCAGAATAAAGATCCCTTCCAGCACAACAGGAAGAGGAGCAAAAAAGGGAGGTAGGAAGTCAAAAGATATGAATAGACACATCACCAAAGAACACATAAGAATGTTCAACATCATTAGTCATTAGGGAAATGCAAACTAAAACCACAATGAGTTATCACTACACACCAATATAATAACTAAAAATAAAAAGACTGATGATACCAAGTGTTGGGGAGGGTGTTGAGCAACTGGAGCTCTCCCTCATCACTGACTGGAATGCAAAATGATACAACCACTTTGAAAAATTTGCCAATTTCCTATACAGTTAAAAATACACCTGCTCTATGATCCACTTCTACATATGTAAAGAAGAGAAAGAAGAACATTTACATAAGTCTTGTATTAAAATTTTCATAGCAGTTTTATTCGTATTAGATTAACCTTTCCAAATGTATATTTACTGGTGAATGGATAAAGGAATTGTGGAATATGCATACAATGAAACACCATTCAGCTATTCAAAAAGTGGAAGAACTACTGATACACAATAACATGGAATGGATCTCAAAGCATTATGTTAAGTGGAAGAAGACACACATAAAAGACTACATAATGCATAATTCCATGTATATGAAATTTCAGAAAAGACAAAGAAAGAAGATCAGTGCTCACAGGGCCTGGAGTTGGGGGAAGATTGGCTACAAAGGAGCATAAGTGAAATTTATGGGATAATGGAACTGTTCTATATCATCATTGTGCTGGTGGTTATGTAAATTATAGCTCTATGAAACTGCTTAAAAATCTCTGTATGTCAAATGAAAAGTCAAAAGGTGAATGATAGGCTGGGAGAAAATGTTTGAAATAGATATGACAAGACAAAAGGTTACTATTCCTAACTGACAAAGAGCCATAGAAATTTACAGGTAAATTTCAAGGAATCTGATAGAAAAATCAACAAAGTATATGCAGTTTTTCACATTAGAGTTGACACAAATGGCTATTAATCATATGAAAAGATGCTCAATCTTACTGAAAGTTCAGGTCGATGTAAGCAAGGCAAAAATGAGATGCATCTCCCCATCACTTTGGCATCCATTAGAAAGACTGATAAAATGTATTGCTGACGAGGATACAACTGTTATAATCTTTTAGGAGAGCAAATTCCAAATAAACAGAATCTTTGATCGAACAGAATCTATCCTACAAAAACAAAAGCACCAGTACTTACAGATTTGTGTATAAACTTGTTAACTGCTGGTTTTTGCCTATTCTAAGCATTAAAATTCTGGGGTGGAGGGGTGAGTACTATTGTCTATAAATAGAGAAATGGCTGAATAAATTGGAGTCCATATATATATACTACAGAATATCATGCTGCTATTAATAACATGCTAGTCTATGCATATTGACATGGAAGAATGAACATGGTATGTTGTTATATGGAAAGGTAAGTTGCAGAAATATTTGTAGTGTGATCTCATTATTTGGTAATGAAAAGAAAAAAAGAAAACCTATATTGTATATGTGTTTGTACATGATTGTACTGGTTTAGAGAGCTAAACATAAACATACATTGGGCCAGACTTGGTGGCTCACACCTGTAATCCCAGAAACGCAAGAGGCTGAGGTGACCAGATCACTTGAGCCCAGAAGTTTGGAGTTGCAGTGAGCTATGATCAGGTCACTGCATTCCAGTTTGGGTGACAGACAGAGCATGACCCTGTCTCAAAAAATAAAAACAAACACACACACCAAAAACATACATCTTAAAGTGTAAATATTGGCTGCACAGAAGTAGGAAGGAGAGAGACTGTTGCCCTTTTCCTTGTGTATCTCTATGTTAATGCCCTATTGTAATGAACACTTCTTGTTTTTGTAGTTTGAAAAGAAAACTCAAGAAATTAGTTTTCGAAATTGCACACACAGTGAGGCATACTCCTTTTTTCCTTCCTAGTGTTCAAAGTTTTCAAATACTAATCTAATGTGCAAGCATGGGACGCTATACTCCGAAAAACTGTCCTACCCTTCTTGGTTCTAATAAAGTGTGAGGCCAAATGACAGAATACATTGTTTTTAAAAAGATCAGCAGGTATGGTTCAAGTAACAAATATACTGAGCGAAAGGAACCCAAACTGGCTTTACCCCGAGGGCACCGAGCTTCAGTTTTCATAATCTCCCAAGGGATAAGGACCAGAGACAAAGCCTAGAATGTGTCCAGCATGAAACAATTAATAGGAAACCCTATTGATAAAGCTGTGACTACTAAAGAATACTCTCTCAGAGAAAGGATGCCTGTCTCAAAATTTGATCTTAGATAAATGAGGAAAATATTCCCTAAGATCTTTACAAGGATCACTATGAAACACTGAGGAAGGAAATCACAGATGACATAAACAAATGGAAAAACATCTCATGCTCATGGACTGGTAGACTCAACATTGTTAAATGTTCATACTACACAAAGTGATTTACAGATTCAATGCAATCCCCATCAAAATATCAAAGTCATATTTCACAGATGTGGAAAAAATAATTCTACACTTTGTCAGGAACCAAAAAGGATCCCGAATAGCCAAAGTAATCTTAAGCAAGAAGAACAAATCTGGAGGCATAACATTACCAGACTTCAAACTATATTACAAGGCTATAGTAACCAAAACAGCATGGTACTGACAGGAAAACAGAGACTTAGACCAATGAAACAGAATAGAGAACCCAGATATAAAACCAGCTACCTACAACTAAATGATCTTCGACAAAGCAGACAACATGCACTGGGGAAAAGAAGCCCTATTCAATAAGTAGTGCTGGGAAAACTGGATAGCCACATGTAGAAGAATGAAACAAGATCCCACTCACAAAAATTAATTCAAGATGGATAAAACACTTAAATGTACCTCATGAAACCACAAAAATTCCAGAAGAAAATGTAGAAAAAACTCTTCTAGACATCGGCCTACACAAAGAATTTATGATTAAGAACCCAAAGGCAATCACAGCAACAAGAAAAATAAATAAATGGAACTTGGTTAAATTAAAAAGCTTCCACACAGCAAAGGAAATAATCAACAGAGCAAACAGACAACCTACAAAATGGGAAAAAGTATTTGCAAACTATACATCTGATAAAGAGCTAATATCCAGACTATACAAAGAACTCAAGCAAATCAGCAAGAAAAGAACAAACAACCCCATTAAAAAGCGGGCAAAAGACATGAGCGGAAGTTTTTCAAAAGAAGGTAGACAAATGGACAACAATCATATGAAAAAATCCTTAACATCACTAATCATCAGGGAAGTGAAAATTAAAATCATAATGAGACATTACCTTACCCCTGTCAGAATGGCCATTATTAAAAAGTCCCAAAATAATAGATGCTGGCATGGATGCAGAGAGAAAGGAACATTTATACACTGTTGATGAGACTACAAATTAGTAAAACCTCTTTGGAAAACAGTATGGAGATTTCTCAAAGAAATAAAAAATAGACTTACCATTTAACCCAACAATCCCACTATTGGGTATCTATCCAAAGGAAAAGAAGTAATTTTATCAAAAAGACATCTGCACTCAAATGTTTATTGTAGCACAATTCACAATTGCAAAGATAGGGAATCAATCTAAGTGCCCATCAATTCATGAGTGAATTAACAAAATGCTGTATACATTTATATATCGCAGAGTACTACTCAGCCATAAAAATAAATGAATTAATTTCTTTTACAGCAATATGGATGGGGCTGGAGACCATTATCTTAAGTGAAGTATCTTAGGAATGAAAAAACAAACACCACATGTACTCTCTAATAAGTTGGAACTAATTGATGGGCACACACGGGCATGGAGAGATGTAAAAATCATTGGAAATCAAAAAGGGGCAGGGGGAAGGAGGAGAGGGTTAAAAACCTACCTAACAGGTACAATGAACACTATTTGTGAGATGGGCACACTAATAACCCTTACTTAAGCATTATAAAATCTATCCATGTAACAAAAACATTTGTATCCCCTTAATATTTTTAAATAAAAAAAAAGAATGAGGGCAACATAAAGATAGTCTTCAGAGGAAACAAAACTAAAAATATTTAGTTCCTACAAATTCTCACTTAAAGAAATTCTTTACAAATGTATTTCTAGGATAAGCAAATTTAAATACATAAATAAATATAGGATGTATAAATTTCCAAAATAATACAGAAAAAATAATATAATTATTTTTAAAATTAACTATAGCAAGACATGAAAGGAAAATAAAGGAAATATAGAACAAATGGAATAATTATAAAATCCAAAATAAGATGCTGGAAATAACCCAAATATGTCAATAATTACAAATGTGTGCCACTGTGCTAAAAATTCCAATTAATAAGGCCAAATTGCTAGACTTGATTTTTTTTTTTTTCAAGAGGCAGAGTCTTACTGTATAGCCAGGCTGGAGTGCAGTGGCTATTCATAGGCATGATCATAGCACACTACAGCCTCAAGCTCCTGGGTTCAAGCAATCTTCCCACCTTGGCCTTTTGAGTAGCTGGGACTACAGGTACACACCACTGCACCAGCCTCTAGACTTGATTTTTTTAAATCCATCTCCATGTTGTTGATAAGAGACACATCTAAAATATAATGATACAATAAAAATTTAAAATATAAGTATGGAAAAATTACACCATACAAACACTAACACAGTTCAGATAAGTATATTAAGGTAAAAATTTCTGGGGATAAGTAGGTCTTACACAGTGATAAAAGAGAATTGACCAAGAACATATAACAGCAATGAGTTGGTATGCACAAAATGACATGACCTCAATAATATATGGCAAGAATTGATGGAATTATAAAAAGAAAATATTTAATAGAAAAAAATTCAACAAATTTCCAAACATTGATATCATATAGTCAATATTCTCCCCTACAATGCAATTAAGTAGGAAATGAGTAATTAAAGGAAAAATTTAAAAACCAATACATTTAAAGGATTTCAAATATTCTTTTAGTAGTACATTGCTCAAAGAAGAAATCATAACAGATTTTACAAAATACTTTAGAAAATCAATGTACTAAGCATCTAATTTCAGAGGTTGGAAAGAAAACAAAAGAATAAAGCCAACATAAGACTTTTTAAAAGATAAATATAAGAACTACTGGTAGAAAAATTTCTAAGATGGCTCTCAAGATTTCTGCATCCTGTACACACAACCAATATAATCCCCTCCTGTTGAATATGGGTGGGACCAACTTAATTAGATCAGCCCTTTAAGGGGGGGGCCTAAATATCAAAGACAAAAGTCTGGGAAATTCAAAGGTTCAGCAGGTGCTCTTCTTCTGGCCTGAAGATATGCAAATAGCCATGTTGTGAACTTCCTATGGGGGTCACACAACAAAGAACTGTGTTTGGCTGTGGAAACAGCTAACAAGAAAGTGGGAACCTCAGTCATATAAACATAAGTAAATAAATTCTGCCAAAACCAGTGAGCTTGGAAGAGAATCCCATGCCTCAGGTGAGAATCATTGCCCCAGCCAGCACCTTGATTTCAATCTAGTTAGATCTCAAGCAGAACATCCAGCTAACCTATACCCAGACTTAAGACAATAATTAGGTGTTTTCAAACTGCTGACTTTGGAGTCATTTGTCACACAGCAATAGAAAACTACTGCAGAGCTGATTCAGTGTTATAGAAATCAAATTTATAAAACAAAAATTCTTCAAAGACAAAATTTGGTTCCCTAAAAACACTAATAAAATAGACTAAACTTTGGGAAGATCAAGTAAGAACAAAATAAAGAAGGTGACAATAAGTTATGTTATGCATAAAAAGCATAAATAATTACAGATGCTGCAGTTGTTTAAAAGATAATAAAAGAATATTATAAATAACTTTATACTAATACATTTTAGAACTTAGATGAAATAAAGTCTTAGAAAATATAACTTTCCAAAACCGACTATAGAAGAAATAGAAATTGAATCAGAATTTAAATCTTCCCATAATGAAAATAACAGGCATATACACACACAAAAGCCAGAGGAGTTCGGCCAAATATTCAAGGAACAAATAATTTCAATCTTTCACAAACTATTCTTGATTATAAGAAAAGAGAACAGTCCCCTTAATTTATTTTAAGAGACTAGTACCTGTTGCAACAGTATATGTCTATAGTCTCTGCTACTGGAGAAGCTGAGGCAAGAAGATTGCATGAGGCCAGGAGTTCAAAGATATAGTGTGTCGTGATTGTGCCTGTGAATAGCCACTGCACTCCAGCCTGGACAACATACGGAGACTCCACCTCTTAAAAAAAATGAGATTAGCAAAACCCTTGATACCAAAACCTAACAGGAGAGTTAAATAAAGAATAAGGCAACTATAACCTAATCTCACTTATAAAAATAGATGCAAAAAAATCACCAAACAAGCTCACAATATAAAAAATGAAACACATCTTGAACAAGCAGTGCTCATCCAAGGAATACAAGATTAGTTTAACAGAAGAAATTCAATTGATGTTTCTCACCACTAACATAGCTTAAGGAAGAAAAATCACATGATAATCTCAACAGATACACAACAGTATTAAATAAAAATTCAACATGCACTCATAAGTTTAAAATATCTTGGCAATAGAAGGGAGGTCCTAACAAAGGAGCCCAAAATTCTCAGCAGTCATCCTACTGAGTGAAGCAATATTGAAAGCCTTTCTTTAAATTAGGGACGTGACAAGTGTGCTCACTGTTATACTACTATGCAAACATAGTAAAGCAAGATAAAGAAATAAAAAGTATAAGAGCTGGAAAGACATTCTTAATAGAATGTCATTTGAATAGAAAATTCAAGTAAGTCTGAAAAATTATTAGAATTAATAAGAAAATTTAGCAAGACTGATATAAAATGAATATACAAAAATCTATTATATTTCTATATAAGAGCAGAAGAGCTAGAAAATGTAATCAAAATGATATAATTTAAAATAACATTAAAATATAAAGTACCCAGGAATATAAACCTTAGAAAAGATAATATGAGATCTTTATGTGAAAATTATAAAATTACAATGAAAGACATTAAATAAGACTTAAATATACAGTCAGAACTAGAAAAAAAAGGAAATGGACAAATTTCTGGAAACACACAACCTCCAAAGGCTCAATCAGGAAGAAATAGAAGTACTGGACAGACAAATAACAAGCAGTGAGACAGAAGCAGTAATAAAAAAAATCTTCCAATAAAAAAAAGCCCTGGACCAGATGGATTCACAGACGAATTTTACCAGACCTACAAAGAAGAACTGGTATCCATACTACAGAAATGATTCCATAACATCAAGAAGGAAGGAATTCTCCCCAGTTCATTCCATGAAGCCAGTATCACCTTGATAACCAGGCCAGGAAAGGACACAACAAAAAAAAAGAAAATTACAGACCAATAACCCTTATGAATACAGAAGCAAAAATCTTTAATAAAATAGTAGCAAGCAGAATTCAACAACACATCGGTAAAAGCAAAAACAAAGACCATATGAGCATCTCTATAGATGCAGAAAAAGTACTTGACAAAATCCAGCACAGTTTCATGATAAAAACCCTCAACAAACGAGGTATAGAAGGAACATACCTCAAAATTATAAAAGCCATATATGACAAACTCATGGCCAATATCATACTGAAGGGGGAAAGTTGAAAACATTTCCCCTGAGAACTAGAATACAGCAAGGGTACCTACTGTTACCACTTCTATTCAAGATAGTGCTGGAAGTCCCAGCCAGAGAAATCTGACAAGAGAAAGAAATAGAGGGTATCCAAACTGGGAAAGAAGAGGTCAAACTATTGCTTTTCACTGACAGTATGATTTTGTATCTAGAAAACCCCAAAGACTTCACCAAGAGACTCCTAGAATTGATAAATAAATTCATCAAAGTTTTAGGTTACAAAATCAATGTACATAAATTAGTAGCATTTCTATATGCCAATAACAGTCAAGCTGAGAGTCAAACCAAAGACTTGATACCATTCACGATAGCTACAAAGAAAATAAATACTTAAGAATATACTTAACCAAGGAGCTGAAAGATCTCTACAAATATGAAACATTGAGGAAAGAAATTGCAGAGGACACAAACAAATGGAAAAACATATCATGCTCATGGATCATAGAATCAACATTGTTAAAATATCCATACTACCCAAAGTAATTTATAAATTCAAAGCAATCCTCATCAAATTACCAACATCCTACCTCACAGATTTAAAAAAATAATTCTATGCTTTGTTTGGAACCAGAAAAGAGCCCAAATAGCCAAAGCAACCTTAAACATAAAGAACAAATTTGAAGGCATCACATTACCTGACTTCAAGCTATACTGCCAGGCTATAGTAACCAAAACAGCATGATATTGGTTCAAAAACAGAGACATAGACCAATGGAAAAGAATAGAGAGCCCAGATATAAAACCATCCGCCTTCAGCCAACTGATCTTTGACAAAGCAGACAACAACACACACTGGGGAAAAGAATCCCTATTCAATAAATAGTGCTGGGAAAATTGGATAGCCACATGTAGAAGCATGAAACAGGACCCCTATCTCTCATCACTCACAAAAATTAATTCAAGGTAGATAAAAGGCTTAAATGTAAGGAAGGAAACCATAAGAATTGTAGAAGAAAATGTAGGAAAAACTCTTCTAGTCACTGGGCTTGGCAAAGAATTTATGAAGAAGACCCCAATGGCAATTGCAGCAATAACAAAAATAAACAAATGAATTTGATTAAACTAAAAGTTTTCTGCACAGCTAAGGAAATAATCAACAGACCAAATAGACAACCTAAGAATGGGAGAAAATATTTGCAAACTATACATCTGATAAAGGGCTGACATCCAGAATCTACAAAGAACTCAAATAAATCAGCAAGAAAAAAACAAACAATCCCATTAAAAAGTGGGCAAAAGACATGAGCAAAAGCTTTTCAAAAGACAAAAGACAAATGGCCAATAAACATATGAAAACATGCTTAATGTCACTAACCATCAGGGAAATGCAAATTAAAACCCCAATGAGATATCACCTTACCCCAGTTAGAATACCTTTTATTAAAAAGTAAAAAAACAATAGATGCTGGCACTGATGCAGAGAGAAAGGAAAACTTATACACTGTTGGTGGGACTGCAAATTGTACAACTTCTGTGGAAAACAGTATGAAGATTCCTCAAAGAATTAAAAATATACTACCATTCAACCCAGGAAATGTATAAAGGAAAAGATGAATAACTTGCATCACATTAAGAGTCTCTATTCATCAAAAGATGTCAAAAAGAAAAGTAAAAAGATAAGCCATAAACTATGAGTAGACACAATTTTCAACCCATATAATTGACAAAGGATTAATATCCAAGTCATAAACAGCCTCCAAACTAAAAATTCAAACAACAACTCAGTAGAAAAATAGGCAAAAAAAAAACTCGAACAGGCATTTCACAAAAGAAGAACATGGTCCACAAACATGAACAAAAGCTCAATCTCCTTAGTGGTCAGAGAAATGCAACTTACAATCACAAGATGCCATTTCACAGATACCGCACTGGCAAAAATAAAAAAGTGTGACAACATAAAGTGTGAGGACAGTGTGGAGAAACCAGAAATCTTATACAGTTCTGAAAGATGTATATTGGCATAACCACTTTGGAAAACTATTTTGTATTATGTAGTAAAATTGAAAATAAGCCTACTCTATGTACCAGAATACCTACTTCTAAATAACACATACCCTGGGGAAATTGTTGCACATGTACTTCAAAAGACAGGTACAAGAATGTTCCTGGAAGCCCTATTTATAACAGAGAAAAATATAAAAATGTAAATAATCCAGTGTACATCAACACAAAAGAGGATAAATCATGTAGTATGTTTTTATAATGACAAACGATACTGTAGTGAAAATGAATGAATGACAGCTGCCTACATTTACTTAGATGATTCTCAAAAACAACATGTGGAGAAAAAAAGCAAACCAGCTTCCATTTCTTTAACTAATACGAACTTAGTGAATTAAGCTTTAAGCTTTGAGTTAATTAAGTGGTAAGTATGCAGTAAATTGTATAAACATACTGTACTGAAATTGTATGTTTAAATACCTGTTTCCTGCATGACACTGTGAAGTATTCTAGGATAGGCATTTATCTTCCTTAACTTTGTTTCCCCAGTATTTAGCACAGGTATTGTATATAATACATGTTGCCTTAGCCTCAGTTCCTCCCAAGGCTGAGCCCGAAACAAAGCCTTGGATGCGAGTGTTTTATTTGGGAAGTGACCCAGGAAGCAGGAGTCAGGTAGAGGGGGAAAGAAAGCGGAAAGGAAAGAAATCCAGTGTAAGGATAAGTTATCAAGATGGCCAGTACTATGGACAACCACTGCATTATCCCACTGAACCATCTGAGGAGCCTTATGAAACACCTTTAGAAGCATTTGTTCACTGCTTCCATCCCCAATTTGTCAAGGATGTCCAGGGCTTTACCTCTCTTTGAGTCTGGGCTGCACGTGGCAGAGTGTGGAGAAGACTCCTTCTGGCAACCAACTCCCTGAGGCAGAAAAGCTTTGGGACAAAAAGTAACAGGCACTTGGCATGAAGCTCTTGGAAGGTACTGTCAGAATACACCTACAGGAAGCTAGTCAAGGCCTCCCTGTAAATGATTGCCAGGGCAATGGCTATATTATTACATAATGAAAAGAAAGAGAAGTAAGATTTACGAAGGATCTACTATAGGGTAACCACTTTGTGTATCTTCTTTCATTTAATCCTCCCAACAACTTTAACATAGGACTTTTAGCTCCATTTTTACTTATTAAGAAAAGATTATGCTTAATGAGAGGTAATGTAACTTTCCAAAGTGTCATAATTATAACACTAAGGATTTGGGAGCAAATCTTTCTCAAAAGCCAGAGCTCCTTCTACTATACTATGAAGTTGATATTGGTACATAGTTGAAAGTGCCCAGAGAGCAAATGCATTTCAGGAAAGAGGAATAGGAAACAAGGAGATGGAGAAAATAAAAAAGAAATGTACTCAAGGGTAGAATAACACAATGTAATTCACAGTTGGACTACGACTAATATAGGTAAACATGTCAAGAGAATTTGTCCCACAATGGTTTTTGTATTTGTAAAGAAATAATACCAAAACCAAGAAATC
Organism: Avahi laniger; assembly: GCA_963575035.1. Classification (NCBI taxonomy): domain Eukaryota; kingdom Metazoa; phylum Chordata; class Mammalia; order Primates; family Indriidae; genus Avahi; species Avahi laniger. The sequence continues at coordinate 66,800 of CAUYSK010114423.1, forward strand.
AGTTTGTTTTTATTTCCTCTTTTCCTAATGTTGCCTGTTGTTCAAGTTATATGATTCATTACACTGGTAAAAAGTGGATCTAGCAATTTATAATACTAAACTTGGAACTTGTACACACCTTTATACCACTCTACAATAAGCTATATAAACTGCAGTACCCTGTCTGCTTCTTGTCATCATTTCTTCTTGATACAGCTACTAATAAAGTAGTGACAAATAACCTTGTTATTCTCCAATGTTATTCCTAAAACCATCTACATATAAATAATTAATTCTCATTACAAATTCGACAGCCACCTCACAAAATACCTCTGGTCTTTCTAACTAGTTTCCTAAATTAAAACCCAAAGTAAGAGCCAGAAAGGAAATAATAAAGATCAGAGCTGAACTCAAGGAAATAGAAAATAAGAAAAATTAAGGAAAATCAATGAAACCAAAAGCTAGTCCTTTGAGCAGATCAATAAAATTGACAAATTGAGAGAGACTCATGAGAAAAAGAGGGAGAAGACACAAATCACCAACATCAAGAATGTAAAAGGTGACATCTCTTTAGGTTATACAGGTACTAAAAAGATAATAAGGGAATATTAGGAAATGCTTTATGCAAACTACCAAAGCTCACTCAACAAGAAATAATTTAAATAGCCCTTTATCTATTAAAAAAAATTGATTTTGTACTTTTAAAACTTTCCCCTGAAGAAAACTCAAAGCCTAGATGGCTTCACTGATGAATTTTACCAAATAACATTAAAAGACAAATTATAAATCCTATGCAAACTCTTCTAGGAAACTGAAGAAGAGGGAACACTTTACAAGCCATCTAGAGGCCAGCATTATGATCTGATACCAAAGCCTTGACAAAAATTTACCACACACACAAAAAAACAACAACAGCAAAGAAAACTACAGATTAACATCACTCATGAACATAGATGCAAAATTTCTAAGCAAAATTTTAGGAAATTCAGCCCAACAATTTAAAACTTATATCTCATGATTTATTAAGTCAAGTGGGACTTATCCCAAGAATGCAAGGTTGATTTAACATTTACAAGTCAAACAATTTAATTCACCCTATTAGCAGAAAAAGAATCAAAACCATACAATCATTTCAAGAGACACAAGAAAAGCTTTTGACAAATTCCAACATCCATTCATCTATGCCGTGTACATATCTTAGCATACTATAAATATATGAGAACTTCCTGGAGATGAAAAAGGGCATCTACAGAAAACCTACAGCTAATATACTTAACAGTCAAAGACCAAAGGCCTCCCCTTAAGATCAGGAACATGACAAGGACATCAGTTCTCACAACTTCTGTTCAACGTTGTTCTAGAGGTTTAGCTAACTGGCGTGAGGCAATAAAAGAAATAAAAGTCATCCAGATTAAAAAGGAAGGAGTAAGATGGTCTCTGTTCACAGACAACATGATGTAGAGAATTTGACGAAGTCTACAAAGAAGCTACTAATAAATTAGTTTAGAAAGGTTGTGGGATACAAACTCAATGTACAAAAATCAATTGTATTTCTATAGTATTAGGTCCTTGCATATGACATGTCTGATTCTGAATCAAAAGTTTAGTTTATTATATCTCAAACAAGAAGCAGTACAATTAATTGAAGTATGCACCTAAACTATTGACACAGTTTTGTCATCTTAACGGTAGCTTGTTTATGCCAGCAGCAAAGAATCTGGAGAGTGAGTGGCGATGAAATCCCAAAAGGTGTTTTCCACAGCTTGTTGGGAATTGAATATTTTTCCTTGCAAGAAGTGGTCCAAAGCCTGGAAGAAGTGGTAGTCAGCTGGTGCAAGGTCTAGTGAATACAGTGGATGACAGAGTTTCCAAGTCCAGCTTCTGCAGTTTTGTGCAGCATTGTTTTTTGCGACATGTGGACTTGCAAGAGGGTTGGCCTGTCTCTATTGACCAATCTTGGCTGCTTAATCCCAAGCATACTCATCATTTTGTCCGGTTGGTTGCAGTAGACATCTGCTGTAATGGATTGACCAGGTTTCATGAAGCTGTAGTGGATAATACCAGCGCTGGAGCACCAAACAGGCACCATTAGCTTTTTCTGATGAATATTCCATTTTGGACTGTGTTTCAGCACTTCATCTTAATCCAACCATTGTGATGAATGCTTGAAATTGTCAAAAAGAATCCATTTTTCATCACACACAACAATACGGTGTAGAAATGGTTCACCTTTAGGTTGTGACAGCAAAGAAAGGCAGGCTTTGAGATGATTTCTCTTCTGAGGTTTGTATAATTCATGTGGAATCCATCTATCCAGCTTTTTTACCTTGCCCATTTGTTTCAAACGGTCCAATATTGTTGGAACAGTAACATCAAACCTTGATGCTAGTTCACGCGCAGGTTGAAATGGATTCGCTTCCACTGTAGTTTTCAGCTCATCATTATCCACTTTGGTCTCAGGTCACCCATGCGGCTCATTTTCAAAATTAAAATCACCAGAACAGAATTTCTCAAACCATCGATGTACTATGCATTCATTAGCCACATTTTTCCCAAACATTTTGTTGATATTTCGAGCTGTCTGTGCTGCATTAGTTCCATGATGGAACTCATATTTGAAAATAATACAAACTTTTGACCAATCCACGGTTTCGCAAAAATTGCTCTAAAAAAATTCTGAAACATAATCACAAGCCAAAACATGTGTTTGAAAGACTCAGGATGTACCTTTACAGTAAACATAAAACGAGAAATGTCAAAGTGAAATGTCAGAGATATCAACTGTCAAACTTAGTACTTTAGGAAATTGGACATTTTATACTTAATAACGTAACAACAAATAATCAGAAGCTAAAATGAAATGAACAATACCATTCATAGTAGCATCAAAGTATATGAAATACTTGGGGGAAAATAAAAGATGTACAAGACCTGTACACTGAAAAACGACAAAACATCACTGAAAGTAAAAGACCTAAAAGACCTGGACTGATATATTGTGATATTGAGTTAAGGGGTCATTAGACCCAATATTGTTAAGACGTTAATTTTCCCAAAATTGATCTACAGATTCAATGCATTCCCAGTCAAAATCCCAGCAGTGTTTTTTGAAGAAATTGGCAAGGTGATTCTAAAATTCACATGGAAATGCAAAGAATATAGAGGAGCCAAAGCAATTTTGTCAAATGAGAACAAAGTGGAGGATTAACACTACTGATTTCAGAATCTATAAAGCTACAGTAAACATGGCTCTGTGGTATTAGTGTAAAGAAAGACAAATACATCGATGGGGCAGAATAAAGAATCCAGAAATTGACCCATATACATGTGAACAACTAATTTTCAGCAAAAGTACATTAGGCTATTCAATCGGAAAAGGCTAGACTTTCAATAAACAGTGCTGGAAAAGTCAAAATCTATAAGTTTAAAAAAAAGAACTTTGATTCATACCTCATGCCACATACAAAAATTAACTTAAAGTGAATCATAGATCACAATGTAAGGCCTAAAGATATAAAACCTCTAGAAGAAAACATAGGAGAAATCTTTGTCACTTTGGATCAGCGAATTTTGCTTAGATACAATGCCAAAAGCAAAACCATTTAAAAAAAGAAATTATATCTTATCAAAATTAAAGAGATTAGGAAAAATTAAGAGAATTATTGACAGATTGAAATAAATTTTTTTTTTTTTTTTTGAGACAGAGTCTCACTCTCTTGCCTGGGGCGAGTGCCGTGGCGTCAGCCTAGCTCACAGCAACCTCAAACTCCTGGGCTCCAGCAATCCTACTGTCTCAGCCTCCCAAGTAGCTGGGACTACA